>JSYW01000636.1:0-39546 GCA_000787475.1 Lentinus polychrous | reverse complement strand
TTGCCGACCCGCACAACACTGCCTGAGGCTAATCATCAATGTGTCCCGCTACTTGTAGGTTAGCGAACTGGAAAAGTGGGTCTTGCAGTGCAAGTACTTACTAACAAATCTTAAACCACTATGTTCGTGCCCTTTCCGCCGAGACACCAACCAACGAAAAACTTCATAAGGCCGGTAGGCTCAGGCTCTCATGCCCCACATTCGCTCCAAAGTATCATCATCAACATCCTCGGCGACAATCAGATTCAAACGAGGCAGGATTGTGCGCGAGCTTCGGAAGCGCAAGGGTAGGTGTGCCTTCTACCACTCAGAACACTACTCTTCCAAAGACTACTACATCCCTTTCAAACCAATGCCCATAGAGTGATGGCCGATAGAAACCCACAAATGAAGGTGATGAACGGCGACTGAGAGACTGGGTTACAGGGTCCATTGGTGGGCGGGCTGGTACCGGAAGAGACAGGTGCAGTTGTGACAGCAGCTGGATCCTCTCCTCCTTGTACCTTCATCGCGCTGATAGTCTCCTTCGGGTGCCAAGTCATGGTGCTACCCTTGATCACGCCAGTCGCTGAGCAATCAGCAGTGTTGCCTTCTATAGCGCAGTCTTCTGTGAAGGTAACGTTCTCTACGCCGTTGTGGTAGATGAAATCTACCTGGCTAGGACTGACGATAAGTGTCGCTATTGTATACTTTTACCGTCAGAGGAGGTGACTACTACCATGACTCCGAAATACGAGGAAGATGTCTCTTACCTGTTCCGATTAGACTCCGATCGTGAACTGTATCGGTTGGGGTACCAGCGACAATAGCGAAAGTGGTCTTGTCATCAGATCCAGCTCCGACTTGGCTCACGGACAGAGGTTCTGGTACGAGACCAGGGATGAAGAGTGAAGTCTCCGCGGAGGTATCTATGACATGGATAACATCTGAGCTCGCGGACCCTCGAGTGAATCACTTGAATCGTGCTTACAAGGGAATATGGCTCCGGATCCGCAAAGCAATAGCACGACGGAAGCCGCTCGAACCATGTCGCGTACAGATTGAGGGAGCGACGGCGTTCGGAGACGTTGACTCTTAAGTCTATCCCAAGCCCGACGTCCTTGCACTCGCCCTCAGTATGATGTACGAGGCTGGTTACAACTTTGGAGGCACCTAGTGAACAAATTCGATGGCCATGGGCTTTATATGATCATCGTTGTCATTGTCAGGTGCCACGGCACCCTGATGGGTCCTGGCAGGGTCCTGGGATGCCATGAGGGATCCATCAGCAAATTCGTACGCGCCAGGTTAGCCCTTGTGGACTTTAAGTTTCACAAGGCGAAGCACCCATGTTATTGTCTTCTATCGCCTTTCGCCGATTCTCAACGCGTTGTCATGTCATGCCTTTCCACCGCTTGCACAAGACCAAATGTATCAACTCATATTCGTCCGCCCACGACTCTACAAAATACCTGAATGCCTGACAAGACTTTCGGTTTCTGAGCGGAGTTGGCACTGCAGTGGCTGCACGAACTAAACGACAATCTTCTGGACGATTAGGCTCAAGTATAAGTTCATGGGACCTAGGGGGCGTCAGCCGGGTGACGAACTTGCGGCTGAAAAACTACAGTAGACGATAAGTAGAAGTAAGAGTACGTGACAGTGCTGTGCGTCTGGCAAAGTGCTTACTTTACGTCAGTTCATGAATTCGATCGACGATCGTTTGCGATCGTCCAGACATCCGAGGCATGCGCACAAGGACTATACTCGAGAGACCTTGCGGCTATGGAACGGTCCATTCCAGAGTAGGTCCGAGCAGAGTAGGTCCGAGCAATGTGAATAATGCTCCACCCCTAATTGCATGAGCCTGGACTCGCCGCAGATAGCCCTAACAGGTCCCTGAAGGGATTCTGATAAAAACTCGTACATCTTGAACGGTTGATGGTAAGCCATACTAATCCCCCAGAGTGCGGCACGGAAGTAAATCCGCTGGATTCAAGCACATAACAACGTGGATAGATAATATTGATTCACTAATGTCTGTTGTTGACCGAAAGCCAAAAGTCTGGTTAGGTGCGTCTTCTCTGTCATACCTCACAGCCTTCCACGGACCCTGAGCACTGGCAGTCTCTAGTCACTGGAGCGTCATCTGGCTTCGGCCACGAAATAACCAAACTCGCTCTATCCAAAGGCGACAAAGTCCTCGCCGCAACACGAAAGACAGCAGCATTGGAGCCTTTATCCAAACAACATCCATACTCTCTGCTAGTCATACCAACGGATGTGCGAACCCTTGTAGACGTCCAGAAAGCTTTTGCGAAAGCGAAGGAAAAGTTCGGACGTCTGGACGTTGTGTTCAGCAATGCCGGGTATACGATGGTGGGGGAAGTAGAGGGTACACCGGAAGAAAACGCCAGGGATATTTTTGAGACGAATTTCTGGGGAGCGTTGCATGTACAGCAGGAAGCTGTGAGGTTCTTCAGGGAGGTGAATCCGCCTGGCGAAGGTGGGAGAATTATACAGAACGGTTCTGCCAGTGGGGTATTCTGTTTCCCTGGGACTGGGCTGTATAACGCCTCAAAGCACGGTGAGTATATCTTTCTATAGTTTCTCATGTGCTTCTGATGATACGATATACAGCTATTGATGCCGCCACGGAGTCGCTCGCTCTCGAGCTGGACCCAACATGGAATATCAAGGTGGAGTGCGTCCTTACTGGAGTATTCAAACAATTAATGCGAAAACACACAGGTATCCATCGTCCTTCCGGCAATGTTCGAAACGGCGCAACGCACATCAAATCTGGTGATCATACCCGCTCATCCTGCATACCAATCCCACCTTCCCTCTCATCAAACACGAAACTTCACCGTCGGGACGACATTCCCTAATAATGTCGAGACAGCTGCGACATTCATCTACAAGTTGAGCGAACTGGAGAATCCTCCGATGAGGCTGGCGTTGGGTGAGCAGGCTTTGGGTGCTGTCAGGCAGAAGATTGAGAATTTGAGGAAAGAGGTGGAGGAGTATGAGAGGTGGAGTAAGATGTTGGATGCATGATTTACAACAGCTTCGTATCTCTTAAGGATGAATACATCCCTGCGGTGCACAGCGTAGAGTAACATGGATATTAACCACTGGAACTCGATATTAATCTCTACAATAATCGTTCTGGAGTCTTGTTGCAGTACTGGCTTCAATTGCAATTGATACTTACTGGCAGCAGTTGCTTCCAGTGGAAGGAATCTGCGCATTGTGATTGGCTCTCGCTCTCTTCGGCCTGCGGCGATAGTCGGGCGACCCCTACCCGACACGTGATATCCTCTGAAGCACTCGACCACAATCGGCGCAGGGCGAGCACGAACATCATCGACCTCTCCTTCCCTTCTTCTCTTCATATCCCAACAGCCCCGCCAGGCAATTCGCCATAATGTCTTCCGCAATTGTTGCAAGGAATGTTTTCAACAGGCGCATTGCCACCACTTTCGCTAAGAGGTCGATGAAGCCTTTGGCCGTTGCCAGTGCGTTTTGTCCGGTTTCACAAACTGAATGAAAGCCAACAGAATTATTTGAACTTGCAATCGTTATAGCGTTCAAACGATGGGGATCTGACACCGCATACGTTCCCGGTGGTCCCATCTACAAGGGCACCGTAAACGACCCGGTCACATTCCCCCCTCCTTCGAGGACACACGGCTCCTATCATTGGGCTTTCGAACGTCTGCTCTCAGCATCCCTCGTCCCTCTCACCGTCGCTTCATTCGTCACCAGCGGAACAAACTACCCCATTCTGGATGGAATCCTCGGAGTCAGCTTGGTGATGCACAGTCACATCGGGGTGCGTACTCTTTCGGTCTAATATTGTGTCTACCCGTCGTTCGCCGAAGCTGGAGGGAATAATGCTGACGGGACAATGAATATAGTTTGACCAGGTTTTGGTGGATTACCTCCATCCCCGAAAGTTCCCTAAACTCGGCCCCATCCTTACCTGGACCCTTCGCGCGACTACTGTCGGTGTCCTCGTTGGTGTATACCAATTCAACACCAACGATATTGGTGCGTGTGATCTCCGTTCCTGAAGTGCAACCGAGTTTTTACAGTAGTATAGGTCTTACGGAGTTGATTGCCAAAGTCTGGACGGCGTAGTCATCTGTATCATATTTTTGAACAGCACTCCACCGCGTAATCAAACATGACGGCTTTATTCATCGCTTGATGTGTCTGTGTGGCCTCTTGTGACTGCTGCTGCTGCTTATCCGGTGATGGAACTATGGTTCCATCGCTGAATTGAATTCTAACAATGCTGCTCTGCGACATACCGCACATGGCCTCTTCCGGACAGCTGCATCCCTTGCGTCGTATATTGGACTGACCATAAACCAGCTGCATCACTTCATGTAAAGCGCCCCTCTGAGTGTGGGAAAGTCGTCAATGGTGTAGGCATTATCCAGTTCACGCACTCAGTATCATCAGTTACGGCTCTTACATTCGTACCAATAGGTATGTAGCCATCGCAGCCTCCAGATGTGTGTCCCACTAACCACGTTGAACCAGTCATATAGCATCATGTCTCTCGATAAACTGCAACCCGGTGGACTCTACGTCACTCTCAAGATTCGCAATGATCCCCCAGAAAAGAACGACTTCCATCGGGGTCTTTACCTGCACGACAATCATCAAGTCGGCGGAACACATCACGACATCAAAGGCAGTAGACAATCGGGCTGGATAGCCCACCACGAGCGAACCACCGCGATGCTCAAATGGCTCTTTCTGGTCGGGCTGGTCCAAGTCGCCACAGTCCCCGAAGGGTCCGTAGCGGACGTTGATAGGATTCTCCATTCGCTCGATACGACGCTCATGGATTATCCCGATATCAATTGTCGTGTTTGGGTAGTTGACATGTTGAAGAAGGTACAGAGCCAGCTTGGGGACAGGGTGGGTGTTTTGCGAGGAGTCGATGTGGATGGCGAGTTGCAATCTGAGATTATGGAGTGGGGGAATCGACACGCCCTCTCCGCGGCGAGAAATGAGCAACCCCGCCCTGTAACTGCTTCTGCGTTGTGCGCACATTCGTAGTCACTCTCGGAAACTGTATCGCCCATCACGTGATGTTGGAGGCAACAAACTCAAGGATCCGGAGTTCTCGCGATGAAGCAGCAGCAGGACTTCGAGGCTATTTCGCGACTTGAACTACACTTGCTAGTTCCACCATAGATCGCCAACGATCTCTTCAAACGAGAGCGGCTTCTCAGGAACCTGTTTTGATACTACAACGATTTAATGCAAACAAATATGAGACGGAACTCTAGTTAACTACGAGACGGATTGGGTACAGAATGTCTTTCAGGCTCGACGTGATGTGATCCCTCTCCGGGACTTGGGCCCAGTGACAACGTTCCAATCGGATCTCCTGCAGCGGGACACCCTGTCTGGCCAATCCTTCGACGAACATCCGGAATGCGTCTAGAATATTGGAACCGACTTGGCCAGAAGCTTCAGGTGATACAGAGAATTCCCCCAATGTGAGCTTGCGCAGAGCAGGGAATCTATGGGAGCCATCATAGGTTGTTACGACATCCCCAAGATCTCGAATAATCGTGTGCAATGCACCCTCGGTATGTTCTTCTACCCATAGGTCTTCCAGTAGAGGTAGCTGCTGGAATATGTACCGCCATGCCCTACTCCGAGCAGCGGGGTTGTCGTCACTGGGGCCCCGAGCGCACAATGCTCCTCCGAAGATCAAGGACCGAATTTTGGATGAGTGGAAGATATGGACAAGATTCTCCAGAGCGAACACATGAGGGAAGTAGGTGCGTCCTCTGCCAATTTGATCAGTGTCGATGCTTATGATGATGTGGCCATGACGGGGCTCCGCGTTTGGTTCTAGGTCATTTTTTGCGATGGGTATGGCTGGCACCACCAAGTTACCTTCCGGATCGTATTGTGATATACTGTCGGGGTCGTCATCTGTTTCGTCTGTGGGGTCACTCTCGTCGTCACTGATGTCAAAACGGTGACTCAGGAGTGAACGTGGGTGCGTCACAGACATGCCCTCGATTTCAATGATATTGCCTTCAATCATGGTGGCATCGATATGGATGGTATGCAACTCCGGCAGCGGTGTCAGAGCGGCAACGACCGCGTCAGAGAATACGGCCTTGCCGTCGAAAGTGTATGAGTAACCTCCCAGCGATACCTGTGTCGATGTAGGTATTGAGATACAACACAGGATGCTCGCCATGTCCATTAAGTCGGTCCAAAGCCGCAACCTCTGTAGCCTCGTCAAAGGAATCGGAGTCCTGGAGGATTCCTCCGTTCGTAGAGGATCTGTTTCTCGTTGAATCTCGAGACCTTCGATAGTAAGCTCGATTAAGTGAGGACATTGCGTAAGAATGTGTTGCAACTGGATAAGTGGCAGCCGTATAGGGGAGGGACCTTGTGATCGTAACATCAATGTCGTTAGTCCCCAGTATATGGGCGACTTCCAATCAATCTCGACATTGTATAGATCGATGGTTCGAAGTCGCGATTGCCCTTGAGTAATGGGTGGCGACTCAATACGGATTGTCGACTTAAAATTGTGGCCGAGTTGGAGATGTTGTAACCGGGGAAGTGGAAGACCTTCGAACAATGTCTTGTGATTGTTGAGGCCTGCAAAATACCAATCGAGATAGATACTGACGAGTTGAGACGCGTGTTTGCGAACGAGGGCGATTTGTGCGGATGTTAGACGGACTCTGCCGAGTTGAAGTCCTTGAAGTCCTTTTTCGCTCAAGTACAGTCTAAGATCGCCGTTTTTGACCTTGCAGCAAATGTGGCGACAAGTTTGGGGGATCTATGCATATTCAGGATTCTCCAACATGCGCCAGTTTGTAGCGCGACCGCACGCCATTGACGACAGACATGGCTGATCGCTATGATCCCTTCCTCGTGCCATGGATCAGCGTCCACCGTAGGAGCTGTTACGGCCATCTCGAATATGGTGCCCAACATCTCGTTAGGAAGAAAGCGGTTGATTCGTGGGATCAGCGAGTTTCGGTGGTAGCGCAGAAACAGCATGTATTCCTCTGCCCTCTGTCCCTCGTCTGCAATCCAGGAGGCCACCCGCTCTTCGTCGAGCAGGCTCAACTGGAGCACTATGTCCTCCAAGTGCTTCTCCGAGAAGGCAGAAGTCGGATCTGCTAGTGAGGATGACGGCGCTGAATCTTTCATTTTCCGACTTCTCTGAGCATCATTCAGTCAGATAATGGGAACACACATAGTTGGCGATATGACACACTACCATTGACTGTGAACAAACAGGAGAGCTTGTGCGCGATCTACATGTACAGAGGACCTAAGTAGTAGTGGTAAGTAGATGCTGCTCAACTTGCCATTGCTCAACTTGCCATGATCAGATCGCCTCCCAGGAACATTATGTAATCGTGGCCCGGAATGTCCAGTTCATCCTACATCCTTCTCGCAGGAAAACTGATATGAATATTGAGCGGTAGTATACTATGCCGGTGACACACCAGGTAGGATTTGTAGGATTTAATCTAATGTGATGCTCATAAACGAAGCTTAAGGATAACATCCACCGGACCTCTATTGGGTTGAATGGGTCATGATCCCCCCACAGAGCTCAAATCCGGGGTCCCGGGGCTCGAGTACCCAGACAGCTCGTCCAACACCGCGGCACTCAAGCCATTCACCACCACCTTTTCTTCGCGTACCCGACCGGGACCGATGCAGTACTTCTTGAGTGCTGCGACAACATGAGGGATGACGTCCCGGTGGACATTATCGCCCCAGAGAATATCCAGGTGCTCGTAGCCGTAGAGGCGAGTAGCGGTGGTACCGTGACGAGGCAACTCTCTCATCATCTGCTCGATATCAACCAAGGAATCCGAATCTCCATAGAGCAAAACAATCGGAGATACGATATTCCGTGTGGGGAAACGAGCGGGGGCATATGCGGTGACTCCGGAAGGTCTCACTGGTTCCTTGCGGGCAATCATAACCCTCTGTACGTCATCGTCGTACATTTGGAACTTGCCGGTTCGCATGATCTGGAACCAATGAACGACGGATTTGACGGAGGCATAAGAGTAGAGGTGGGCGTACGCGGCGAGTTTCTGGTCTGGGCTGATGTTGTGCGAGTGCCAGTTGAAGAGCCAGCGGAGAGAGGTTGTGATGGCAGCGGAGAAGACGGGCGGGTAGAGAATGCTCTGCCAAGTCGGGGCAGAGGACAGAATAGCTTTGCGTCCGAAGATGAGGAAAAGGAGGGTCGGTCTATGGGCGGTATTAGAAATGTTTGCAAGTGATAAATGGACGGGGCAACTTACGATGCTTTCATCAATCCATCGACGATAGATGCGGCAAGTCCGTCTGGACTCATTGCGGGAGCCAGGGCAATGAACACATTCACCCGCTCGTTCAGCGGTGGATGGATACTGAGGGCGGCGAACGCTTGGGCACTTCCCTGGCTGAAGCCGATGTAGCTCAGGCTGGGCTCCTTCGTGACATCAAGTATGTACTGGATAGAGTCTGGGATATCGTTCCAGGCAAAGTTGTCGATACTGTAGTCCCAGAACTTCGACGAGTTGGGGTCGTGGTAGATGGACTTCTTAGAGTACTTGTTACCTCGGTTGTTACCCAGCCAGACGTCGAAGCCAAGCTCAACCAGCACGAATGGGAGACTACGCTCGGGAGATGTCAGGCACACCCAGACTTCAGAGTTCATCAAGAGTCCGTGGTGCAGATATACGACCGGTTTGCCTGGTGCACTGCCAGGCGTACGCTCCTCCCCCTTGCGCAAGCGAAGCCGATGGAGACCAAGGAGGTATCCGTCCTTGGTGAGGACTACATGTTCCTCAAACTCGTAGCCCCATATGTTACAGAGCGTTTCAAAATCCCTAGCTCTGCGAATGCGGTCGACGAGTTTGGACTGCTCGGACTTGGGCGTCCGGGGTACTATCAAGTGGAATATCGAGCGCGAGCGATCGTAGAACCATTTGATGACGGATTTGGGCAGGAAAGCGATAATGAATGTGATGAAGGTCTCGAATACTACTATGAACGAGCCCAGGAATATCTCTGCATAGTCTCGACGCTTGAGTCGACCGATGAATGGCAGCCGAGCCATGATGCACGTTCAGGTGGTCGGCGACGCTGTTCAAGAGTCTGCAAGGCTACTTCGACGGTGTCGAGAGTCCTATAGCAGATGGTAAGAGAAGGAAGTGGAAGAAAGAGTAGAAGAAAGAGTACAAACCATGTTCGGTTCCGTTGCGTCAGAAGGGGTTAGAGCCTGGAGATCAGCACAGCCACGTGACGGCAACGAGACCCATGTGAATCGCGTTCAATTAATGTGGCCTTGTTTTACGACTTTTGTCCAAGCTCTGTCTCGGTTTCTCCATTTTGTGGCGATTTGGAGATTGTTTCTCTTGAACTGCACTCCACAAATAAGGGCTTGCAGGAGAGGCTCACCAACGTGTATCCGGATCTGTGAGTTGCAACGCGTCCTCCGCGTTGCGTCCTAGCTGATCAGCTGGCGCTGGATGCCTTCTATGCCACAGACTCAACGGAATCTTTCAAGACTGCGATATACCTCGCTTGTGCAACGAGGGACATAGAGATAAAGGCCTAACCATATCGCTTCCTTCTCTTCTCGCCACCCCTTTCTTCATTCGCCACCAGCTTCCCGCCCAAAGATGAGGCGAAGCGGATCAACCTCTCAGCGTAACACACGGGCTCCTTCTCCAACCAATACCACTTACTCTGGAATCTCAAACTACAGGACGGATGCCTATCGACCTCTCAGAGAGAATGCTGCACCCTTCCCCCCAGTCGACAATCGACAAGTGGCCAAGACCCATTTCGATGAATTACACCGCTACCTCGCTTCCTATCTCGCTAAAGGTGAGATGCCACAGTAAAGATACCTTGTCAATGCGATTTACATCGGTTAACCTCAGAGCCGGCAAACTCGCGATCGTCTGCCAGACAGAAATTGACGCGATTAACAAAACAGCAGTTCCAGGAACTTTCCACAGACGTATACGACGAGCTGGTCCGTCGTCAGAACAATACATCAAATAATGAAGGTACGTTTACGGCCATACAATCTCCCAACCTTGGGCGCGCCGGAGCTTCTTAATCAAACCTACGACCACTCCACGCACTGTGCAACGACCGTCTCGAGCGGTGCTCCAGCCATCTGTTGTGATCACACCTGCAGGATGTTGAGATGCTACGATCCTGCTACGTGTTACTTCAATGTCGCACTGCAAGTAGGGCACGTTAGCGAGGTCATGCACGATGAAGTACTCCCTCAGTGATTCGTAGGAATGGTCTTGCCCCCGAGCTGTCCTTTGGCTTCTATCGTACCATAGAAACCTGGCCATAGCTCACTCACATATATGCCACAGTACCATTCCTTCCCGTGCGCGAAGATTTCCATCCAAAACGGAATCAAGCGCGACAAAAATTAGCTACGCTCCCTACTGGTCGCTTCAAAGACCTTTCGAGCGATGTTTACTATGAACTCGCTCGTCGATATCCAGAATTCAAAGAAGAGGTGAGAGAGCTATCCTGCAATCCTTACTGGCACTAGGTGCTTCTACAATAATACCTAGGTACAGGACATCCCAGGAGTTTCCCCAGGCTCAACATACGATGACTACCCTTCTCCCGATTTTCCCAACACCCCGCAGAATAAACCAGGGCCTTTACGATCAAGTCGTGCATCGGAGGATCGTCCTCCAGATCCATACAGTGGCACATCTTCCCGTAAGCCTAGTGAGGACTTCAGCTCAAGCCGCCGAAGCGAGGATCCGTACGGCGGTATGGAATCGTACAATCCGCCTCCAGTCGGACTCCCGCCATCGGCTGCATCTCGGCGGAAACCTTCGCAGGATATATATTCAGACAGACGTACGCCATCGCAAGCCTCAAACGCATCAGGACGGCGACCGAGTGAGAGCATTAGCGCGACAAGCGACTCCACCTCTGCCACCAATGCACAGAGTGCCACCGCCGGCATGGGAATGATCATCCCGAACAAGAGCACGATTGCAGAAGAAGAGATCGAAGTACCCTACGGGCGAGAGATTAGGGAAAGCACGGACACTGCTGTTGACGAGCGTGGACGAGGAGGAGACCGGAACCGCGCGAGTCAGCGGGATAGAAGTCCTGATACCGACCTAGAAGGGGATGAACCCCAGATTGGAGGCTTGAGTGCCCTCAGCGCAAGATTGCAACAGGTCGAAGGGGATACCGACGACGATGGTGCTCTCTCGGGTGCAGGTAACCGCAGCGGCGACGATTACTTTGATAAGATGTCCTATGGGAGGTCATCCGCCGCGTCTGATCGGTCTGGGGGCGGCAGCAGAGCCTACGGTGGTCGGACTAGCGTTAACGGCGAGGAGCAGGAGAGGATAAGGAGAGACTACGAGTACAAGATCGCCACGATGCAAAGTCGGATTACGAGTCTCGAACGAGACTTGGAAGATGCTCAGCACAGGGAACGGTCACTGGCGGAAAACGGCGACCGGGTGCGAATGATGGAAAATGAGCTCGTCGAACTCCGTCTAGTGAGTGTTCTAGTGTACTTCGGTTGCATTTGTCTGATACGACATATATCTAGCTGGTGGAGGAGAAGACGAATAGCATGCGTGCACTGCAGAAGGAGCTCGATGAACTGCGCGAAGATCGTGCACGGGAGAAAGAAATCGCCGCCCGTCGTGCTCGGGAAGATGAAGAAGAGTTGCAAATCCTTCGTGAAAGGTGTGAGCGACTCGAAGCAGAGCGAGAAGGCCAGCAGGTAGGATCCCGATATTCACTCATTTCGAGTATCGCCACTCACTGCTTCTCAGGCTGACCCTAATATCCTGGAACAACTGCGCAACGACATGGAAAGCCTCTTGGTCGAGTTATCCGATCTGTCTCGTCGGAACGACGAGTTGATGACCGCCAAGGACGCTGATCTCGCTGTCATACGGGATCTCGATTCTCAATTGAAAGAGTATAAACGCAAATATGAACAGGCCAAGACCGAACTTCGGAGTGTCAAAGGTTTGGAGGCAGTTATTCTATCGTTGACTCTCTTTACTCACCGCTCTATCAGCCACCTCCCAATTATTCCTGCAACCACCCAAGACCGACGACCAGCTACCCGTATCACCCGACGGCGGTCTCCTGGACATCCATGTTACTGCCTTCGTATCAGCCATTGATAGCTTGCTTACGGCAGGTCGTTCGAACGCTCCCACTCGGGTGTTAACACCCATGAAGGCTGTCGTCAATGCGGTCACAGCCATTGTGGAAGATGTTCGTATGTTCGAGCGACGTCCCCGACGTGACCGTTCGGATGTGGATGTGGATTCGCTTCGTGCCCTAAGGGAACGGGCCGAGGCGACTCTCAGTAACCTTGTAGCGGCAACAAAGACACACGCAACCAGTGCTGGCATGTCACCTGTCAGTCTTCTGGATGCGGCCGCCAGCCATGTCTCCGCAACGGTCACGGAGATTGGGAAGACGATTTGCATCCGCAAGGCTACGAAGACAGAACAGGACCAATTTGTCCAGCCTCCTCTGTCGAGCTCTACCTCAAATAGTTTTAGTCCCGCTTTGAGGTCGATAGATGAGAATCGGCCGATACACTCCCGAGGCGGAAGTAGTGCCAGTGTCCGAAGTGCCACGGGAGACGCAAGGTTCGCCGACCTGGCATCATCACCTCCACCTCGTCCGTTCTATGGGCGTACATCAACAGAAGAACGACGACGACCACCCTCGAATCCCTCGAGCTCGGATGCGAGTGCCAATTCGCCGCCGCCGATCTTTGACCAGCCAGCGTCTTCGCACAGCACTGGCATCACCAGTGACGAATCCGCTACCGCAGAGAATCCTGAGGATGCTTGGAATGAATTAAAGGTACGTACATCATCTGGTCCCGCTATCAATGATACCCCAAAATAACTGTATTCAATAGCCCTATCTCGAGGCGCAAACTGAATCCATAGTCTATGCGATTCAGAGTGTGCTATCGGCAGTTCGAAGCCCTACCCCATCTCCCACACTGAATGAGAACCTTACGCAAATAATCACGATCGTTTCCAGCATTGTGGCAGTTTGCAAGGACAACCTCCCGCCGGCATCAACTGCCCAAGGGGAGGAAATATTGCGGGAGCTCAGTGACCATGCCAACAAGCTCAGTGAAGTACAGGCACAGCCAGACGTCACAAAGGAATCCCGACAGATCATGGCCAAGTCGAGCTTTGCGGTCGCGAACGCCATGAAGGGGTTGATGAAGCTTTGATCTTTTTCTCGCTTTTTCGTACTTTCCGGGTGGATTGAGGGAGGTTCGTTATACCCGATTACGTTTCACTGGTACTGTATACTATGTTGTAATGATAAAGGTCCCGCGGGTAATGCATGGGCTTGCATAGGCTTGCATGGGGTCCTCGTCGTCATACATGTCTCAATATGCCATCAAGACCGTATACTGTTTTCAAAACACTGCGGGACGCATCCTTTGGACCACGATCGCTACTACTATGGTCCGCACTCGGCCGAATTTGGTTTTCATTTTATCATGCGAAAGGCGGCACACAAGCTACATAGACCGGTGGCGTGCAGATCATTGCACAGATATTGCAACCAATTATATTGCAACACGGGGCGTGTGCTAAGGAACAAGTCGTAGCTCTCGGGAAGGATAGGATAGCACAATGATTATCATAGCTTCGGATTCGCATTCGTATGAAGGAAAGACCTTAGAGCAACGTCAATTTGAAAAAGACCTTCATCGAGGTATGGGATCGTAACCTTCAAGTTTACGTTAGCCCCCCATGTTCCTTCATTGACTCGACGAGGAGCTCTTAGAGGTATGCTAGGGTATACTGATACCACTTCATTGGATTGGATGATCAGTAACGAGTTTAAGAATTCTGAGTAACACCCAGTCACCTTTGGAGTAGGGATCGTAAAGACGAACGAACGTCGGTCACATTGTTAGGCAGAGATGACTTACGTACCGGACGGGGGAATAAGCGTAGGGGATCAGGGTAGTATGGTCAGAGCCAAGTCAAAGTCTCACTGCGCCAACAGGCCTGGCCGCCTCAGGATTCAGCCCATGGATCCGAAGCAGTTTACACCGCCGAAAGTCGTGTACATAGCAGGGCTCCAGCCGGTGAGCACGATCGAGGTATCAGGTACGCGCCATGTCATTGAGGAACAAGTTTTACAGAATTTTCTGAATTACACATTGACGGCGCACATGACGTACGTACCAACCAACCATACCATAGATCCATCACAACTTCGAGCAGTTCACCGCCACCAATACACAGAGCACAAACGGTTTACAAAATCCCGTCAACAGAGTCCACCAATCTAGGGACGGAGCATGCATACAATGAAATCAAGTGAGACCCAATAGATCGTGAGCAACCCAAAATCGAGGGCACAAAGAATCTATCACTTCACGAGAACGGCTGTCCCCCTTACGGCCTGGACAAATGCACGAACCTTCTCCACATCCTTACCCTTACCGTCAGCGGTCTCCACGCCACCGCTCACATCTACAGCCCAAGGTCGAACGTTCTCTATAGCCTCCGCAACGTTCTCCGGCGTCAGACCACCAGCCAGGATGATGGGCAGGGGATACTCCTTCGAGGCGTTGGGTCCGCCATCTGTAGATACAGACTTAACGTTTCCAACTTCTCCCTTCTGAATGATACTCCTTGCGAGTTCCCAATCGAGTTTGACCCCACTACCGCCGCTCAATCCATCTGCGTTATCTGGACGGACTGCATCCAGCAAGACAAATTTATGGAGACCAGGGCGCGTGATACCATCGAGACCAGAGCCGTCTTCTTTTACGTGGAACACTCGGATGACGGGCACTGGAATGTGTTTGCTTAATTCAACGGACTCGGTACCGTGCAACTGGACCAGATCAAGGTTTGCCGTAGCGACTGCGTCCAGAATGAACGATAGCGGTTGGTTCTGGAAAACGCCGACGAGCAAGGGACGGGCGGGAGACCCCTGTTGAGTGACTGCGGCGGTCAGCCTGTCGGCGTGAGCAGTGAACCATGGTTCGTTGAAAACGACATTTCCCGAGGAGTTAAGAATAATCCCGGACGATAATCGTTTTGTGTGAATGACGGACGAGATGAGTTGGGCCTGTTCCAGATCAATGCCCCGCTTGCTGGACGGGACGAACATCAGTCCCAACAGATCCGCTCCCGCTTCCATAGCAGCGACCGCTTCTTCCTCGTTTCTGATACCACAAATCTTGACCAACGGTGCCGCCGATTTGCCCTTGCCTTTTGGCTCAGGCTCAGGCCAGCTGAGCAACTGCTTGATGAAGGCACGTGTATCCGTCGCGCGCATGAGGGCCTCGCCGACAAGAACTGCACCGACGCCCTGTTCGACGTAGGTGTTCACGTCGCTGGCGTCCTTGATGCCACTGAGTGCGCAGAGAATGACACCCCTCTCCTTCACCATCTCGGCGAGCCGACTCGTGTTCTCCATATCAACATTGAAGTCGTGAAGGTTGCGGTTGTTAACACCAATAACTTTCGGCTCGAGTGTTAAAGCCAACTCCATCTCCTTCGCGTTGTTCACCTCGACCAACGGCTCCATACCCAAGGAGACAGAATAGTCGTACAGCGCACGCAACCGCTCGGGGGTGAGACAGGCTACGATGAGTAGGACGGTGTCTGCTCCGTGGAGCCTTGCTTCAGCAATTTGGTACTCCTCCAAGATGAAGTCCTTGCGAAGGATAGCGGGGCGGTTGGGAAGTGTATCTATTGCCTGGCGAGCGAGGCGCATATCCAACAAGGAGCCCTTGAACCAAGTAGGCTCAGTGAGGACCGAGATAACGGACGCCCCCGACAACGCGTAAGTTAGGGCCTGCTGCGCAGCATTGGCTTGCATCGCTATGGCACCCTTGGAGGGACTAGCCCGTTTGATCTCGGCCATGAGAGCAGGCTTCTTCCCAGCATTCTTGAGACGATCAACGAATGAGATGAGAGGAGGAGAGAGATTCATGTCCAGAAGGGTTTTAATATCCTCTGGAGTTGTGCCGGCGGTCTGCTTAGCTTGAGCGACATCTTTGCGGCGCTGATTGCAAATCTTCTCCAAGATAGTAGGCACCTTGGCAGACGTAGAAGCAATGGGTTGATCTGGGTTGATTTCGAAGGGAGGAAGAGATTGGTCAAGGACATGGAATTCTGGGTTTTCTTCCCAGGTGCCCCCACGCAACTTCAAGAAGTTGTGCATGAGTTCGTCTCCCGATTCAGAGAGGATACTCTCTGGGTGATATTGGACAGCTTCGAGAGTGTACTTTCTGTGACGTACACCCATGATCACTCCGCTTTCTTCTGTCACGGCAGTAATGGCA
This sequence comes from Lentinus polychrous, assembly GCA_000787475.1. Classification (NCBI taxonomy): domain Eukaryota; kingdom Fungi; phylum Basidiomycota; class Agaricomycetes; order Polyporales; family Polyporaceae; genus Lentinus; species Lentinus polychrous. Next base: position 23,177 of record JSYW01000636.1, on the reverse strand, counting down.
AGTTCCGCCGGAAGAGTCTTTACGCCAGCACTGAGGGAATGGTAACGTGTGGATTTGATGCCTTGTGGGATGTCCTTGAAGCAGCCCCGTCCATCGTGACGGATGGGGCTGACCTTGCCGTGCATGATCTCCCCGGCATAGCTGAGGAGAGACGTGGTTAGTCATATTCCAACAGTGTCAGAGGTGTCAGAGGATTCGATCGAGACGACGGCAACTGCCATCGTATCAATGCGGAGACTGAAGTACCAAAAATTGACAATCCGTCCATCTCGCGATAAAGGAGGAAATGATGAACATTACAAGAGAGAATATGACTCACGCAATGTCTCCTCCAAAAACGTCGACGAGGCACTCGAGGCCCATGCAAACGCCGAGGACAGGAACCTTTCCAGCAAAGTACTGGATCGCCTCTCTGGAGATACCAGAGTCGGACGTGGGATGTCCCGGGCCTGGGGAGATGATAAGCTTGTTGATGCGTAATTCGGGGAACGCGGAGGGCGGTATGGCGTCGTTGCGAATAACAGTCACATCAGCCCCGAGAAGGCAAAGGGACTGGTACAAGTTCCAAGTGAACGAATCAAAGTTGTCGATGAGTAAGACATCGATTGGGCGAGCGAGGTGCGGGGGAAGAGACATCTTCACAGCCAGAAAATCGGAGTAAATAGCTGTTTTCCGTGTCAACTCCCAGAGGAAGTATATGTCTGTATCGCCACCTGCAAGATGGATCAATGTCAGAAATTAACCAGCGAGAGGATAATGAAACACTCTGAGGGGAACCCACTGGTGGTACGCGAGGTCCTGATGGTATAAGCGAAACTTGCGTGAAAGCTTCAATGACTGGACCGCCTTGCTGCCTTAACCACCCGTCCTCCCGGATCCCTTTTTGGGCATTGATCATACACGTTTACGTAAGGCTCACGACCTGATTCTTTCCTTCTTGATCTCCGAGAGGATCTCTTGTAGCGCTTCTCGCAAACGAGTGTTATAAAACAGTATATAAAGTACCTGATGTTGCCTCCAGCAGCGGTATACTTTTGTCTCCTCTCCAGGCCTCCGTAAAGCATGAGTTCCAGCCAGCAATCTGACCCCACCGCCCCAGGTCCCTCCACGTCCAGCGGTAGAGCCCCAAAGGGCAAGGCTTGCCTCAGCTGCAGACGGCGGAAAATGGTTCGTAGAATATATATTACAGAATTTATCGGAGGTACTCACCACCCGCCGGTCGGTAGAGATGCGACTGCACCAGGCCTGTTTGTGGCCAGTGTGTTCGATTTAACCGCGAGCGGGACTGCGAATACACCGATGGCGATCAGCGGAGCAGGACTGAAATCCTCGAAGAGAAAATCGCCACTCTGCAGGCTCGCATTCGCATCCTCGAGGGCTCGACGTCGTCCCCGCATGGCCTGCCGGTACCCTCTTTCCCCCACAATGCAGCCCATTTTTCTTCGGGGAGCCCCGTACCCCTCTCTGGACCTGACACTGGTTCTGGTATTGGCGATATATTCTCACCTGCAGAAGCATCCTCATTCTCCTCCCATTATAGGTAACTCCAGTCCTAACAGCCATCTGTCGCCACACACCGAGCCGTCCCCCGCTCTCTCCGATTTACTGTGGGTTATTTTCTCACCCCTCTATCACGGGAACTCTCAATTATTCTCAATAGGGTCGAGACCTTCCTCGCATACGCGGATGATTTAGGATTCTTTCTAGACGTAACGCGTTTCCTTAATCACGTCTCGTTCCTCTATTCCAGTCCGAGGGGCTGCTCACAAGACCCCCTGCTCGCTACGGTGCATCTTTGGGGTGCTGCCCTACATAGTAATGAGCAACTTCGTACTCACGAGGCTGGGTTTCTTGCCAATGCCGTTGGTCAGCTATCCACCATTTGGTCATCGCAGACGTATTGTCCTATCCGCATCATTCAGGCGGAGGTTCTTCTGGCCAATTACTATTTTTACTCGGGAAGGCTCGTGGAGGGCCGGTCCCACCTAGGATCGGCGGTTGCCATCGCACTCACCTATAGACTGCACAAAATCCGCAGCGCAAACGACTACTTCGTGAAGAACTTGGACCTGGTGCCAACCGGTGCAACACTGCCGCCACCAGTGGATCAGATTGAAGAAGGCGAACGGTTGTACGCCTTCTGGACCGTATACGTGATGGACAAATCCTGGGCCGTTGCCTTGGACCGTGAGTCCACGCTAGTAGAAGATGGCTCTCCAGCGACCAGGATAGAGGCACCTTGGCCGTTGGCGTCACAGATGTTTCAGTCGGTGAGTAATGCTTCCTGCTCTCGGGACTTCTTGCGAATTGATTAGTGATCCACCTTCCTAGGGCTCAGTACCGGAGGACTACCGTGGCAGTCGCACAATACAGCGCTTTCTGAACGACCCATTGACTCACAGTATTCCGAGCGTTCTATCCACCATCGCTCTCCGGGCTCAGGCTACCGCTTTACTGGATAGAGCAAAGTGGCTCTCGTCTACGTGTACAGCCGGTATGTCTTTGAGACAGAGAATATACGTATGACCTCATGGCGACGCCTTTCTGTCAGATCCCTCGCTAGTCGTCATTCACGAAGGGGCATTTACGAGCCTAGATAATCTCATCGAGGATTTTATCCTCTCGTTACCGCCGCTCGATGTGTTACGGATTCACTCACCAGCCCAGACCCGTAGCCTCGTCACCACGCACATGGTTGCCCGATTGGCGATCATACAGTTGCACATTGGCTTCTCGGACTCGGACGTTGCTTCGGCGATCAAGTGCCTGTCCGCAAGCAAAGCTATTATTGCCGCCTTCAAGGTCCTTTACCCCGAACAAGCAGAGCCTTCCCAAATTGACAGTCTGCATCTCGAGCCGTTCGTCCAGGTGCGTCTATTGGCTTCTCCGGGGCGCATTGTGCGGTTTCAATTGATGGCAAGTCTGACTAATTCTGGATAACAGGTTCTATTGACTGCGTCAGCAAAGATTATGCTGTCCGAGCAGGAAAAGTACAAGCAGAATCGCGCACTGTGGCAATCGATGGCGGTAGCTTCCAGCGCAATCTATATGCGGTCCGTTCTTTATGAACTCCTCGAACAAATGCGCAAGGTCAACCCCAGGTCGACATTCACTAGTACGTTCGGTCTTTACGCTGAATCCCGATTGCCGATCGGAGCTGACGTTTCACGTTATTAGGTATGCAAGTGTCAAAGTTGGACCAATACCGACAGTCTCTAGGAGACATATCCCTGTTCACAACCTACTCATCGCCACCATTGTCAGTCTAGATTTTCTCATCATCGTTCTATTCTCTGTCCCCCGCATCCTTGTACTTTGTTACATTATAATCACGGTGTTAGCTTTGGCCGCTATACATCGTTCAACGACGCGTTCATTTTGACATCCTGCCCCTTGCCCCATGGAGATATTCGCTTGACGCGCTGGTTCATATGCAGTGCCGGCGATCCACCCGAAATCGGGGATACCATCTAGCGATTCGGGCTTTAACCTTGAGAACCTCTAGCCGCAGCGAGGTTATGCTTCCCCCACCGCATCACGGAGGCCAAGTCACAGCTCTGCCCTCACGTGGATCTTACCGAGAGACTCAAATTTGATTTGTAACAGCATTGGTATACAAATCACCGCTGAGTCAATGACATTTTGCTTGAATACTGAATGCTCAGTTAACTCCGTACAGGAAGGCACCTCCGAACATAGCGGTGAATTCTATCCGCATTCTGTCAAGCCTGTTGCCTCACACTGCTATCTGCGTCCCAACAAAATCTCGCGCACCGTCGCATCTGCTGCGCAGTTTGGCTGTGAAGAACACCTCAATGCTACCAGCAGTTCGCTGTCTAGGAGGCAACATAGCCCCTCGGAGAATAGGGTATGTTCTTGAACAGTGACAAATACTCTATTACTGACGACGTCGACCCACAGTGTCACTGTCAAGAATGAACAAATATCAGGCCGATCCAAAGCTGTGGGACATACAGTGTTTGCGAGCTAAATGGCAAAGTACAAACGTACGACTCAGGAAAATGTCAATCAAGACGAGGGTTATCATGTAGCTTCGAACCACTGCAGCGGCCTTGTTCCTTGTCCTCGAACACCCTATGCGACTCTTGTTATGCTCGCGAGTAGCGAGCTCACTGTCAGACGTATCATTTAGGCATCATGTGACAGAATACCTGTCGGTTCTACAGTAACATATTCAGTTCACCACATAGAAGCCTAGCGATATGCTGGGTCTCATGGTTTCATGGCCTACCATGATGCTTCAAAAACAGATTCAACCGCCGCCGACTGTTGTTCAACTGGCCAAAATTGTCACCACGATGACACCTACACAAGGTGCTACCAGGGATCGAATCCAATCAACATTCTGGGACATCAAAATCCCGAGTGATAACCACTACACTATAGCACCTGCAGATTTTTTTAATTGAGCCATGAATCGTCTCCGTAGGAGAGCAAGAAACTAAAGACGTTGGAATATTACGATGCTGTCGAGTGTATCACTCCGACGTTCACTACACTACAATACATTGTCCGCATAAAGATAGGCAACCAAGAATAGACATGAAAGCTAGTAACCCGATGGTCGTGCACTCGTCTTCGAGGTATCATAAGCCCTGATGAGACGTGCTTGGTCTTGACGCGCCGCGTTCTCAGTTTGACTGAACGCGAAACCTCTGTTTCTCCGCATCCGCTGGACAGCTCTGACCTTTTTGATGGCCTTTTGGAACCTACGAGGTAACATCAGCACCCGCACATGCCTAGAAACGAGTCTACGCACTGTTCCTGCCGCGGTCGATAGTCAGGAATGTTGTACTTCTGGATCTCTTGTGCAATGTGGTAGGTTTCTGGCCTGTACGTCCGTCGGTAGCTGTAGATAGGGAATCAATATATGTTGTCCAGACAGAAGATACGGAAGACGTACTATTTCCACGCTGCGTCACGAGAGAGACAGAATATTGGAACAAGGATGAGAACAAAGTAGAATACAGCATTGGACCATAGACGGGGGACTATGCCGCTGTATTCCGTCGAAAAGCCTATTGCAGGGGCAACGAGAGCATATATCGGGAGAAAAACCATGGTGAAAACAAATGATCCAGGAATAGCTAGTCAGAGACAAAGTTAGCACGCATGAAGCGAAATGACAAACGAACTAGTCACATACCAGCAACGGTATATTTTGTCCATAAGCTGCAAATTCTGTGAGGAGCCGTTCCTGTGATCGCAAGGGGAAGCGGATACTTACTCGGATATCAAAGCGGCTTTTCCAAGCACAGTCAGCAGGACAGCGAGGTAGAGCGTTGTACCCCAGAACCAGTGTCCAGAGTCCAATCCAGACGATTGTTTCAGATCACCCCAGAACAGGATAACCGAGAACCCGAACAGAACCTGTGTGTTGAACATGAGCCCCACGAGTCGTCAACCATAATAGGGATCAGACGCACGATACTGTGGTAGAGTGCGTTGACGATCCACATCCAAAACGCCGTCTTTGTGAAGAAAGCGTTCTTTTGGCCAAGCATGTACAATTGAGGATACCTGTCCAAGATTCGTGCCGACACGAATTGATCAAAGACACCGATAACCATTGGAGGGAGGACGGTGAACACGACATTGTACAGAGAGAGGGTCCACGATTCGTAGGCAATTTGACCGGAGAAATTATTGAAGAAGGAGTACTGTTCGATGTGATGCGTTGAGTGATAAGCTATGAGAGAGATTTCAAACGGCGTACCCAGAATTGCGTCATATAAAGTACGATGTTCTTGTAGAAGGAGTCTGGGTATGCGAATGTAAACAACGGAGGCGAACAGACAGAAACGGCAATGAGACGTACAGAGAATCAGTTTAGAAAGCCGCTGGTAACTCCACGCTCCGTGAACCAGTAAGAGCTTCTTCAAGTACCGGAACTGGGATATCGCAACGTCGGCCGACCGAGCGGCTTGAAGGCCCTGTTGAATCGAGGTTAATCACACACGGCCGCCTGCAATATGGCGTGAACACTGACTTCAAGACCAGAGATACCCACGCCGACATGGGCGGCTTGGATCATACTGACATCGTTAGCCCCGTCCCCGATCGCAAGAAGAATGGACTTTTGATTCTTCTTGACGAGCTTCACGACCAGGGCCTTCTGCAGTGGGGATACACGACAGCATATCACAGCCTTGCACATGATGGCGAGTTCAAGGAATGTCTTGGAAATCTCCTTATCCAAGGCAAACGTCAAGCTCTTCCCGTCTACAGAGCAAGATGTAAGAGGTTACGTCGGAATTATGCGAAACGACCTACCAATGATCAGGGCTAGGTCCTCGAGCTCGCCTGTACTCCGTTGGCTCTTGATTGCATTCAGCCGTTTGGTGATAAACTCCTGGGTCTCGTGTTGCGTCTCCTCATTGACAATGACCTACCGTGATAGGGTTTCAGTAATCCACACAGGAGAGATAACGCATGTGGGCATCAACATACCAGATTCATAGACTCCGAGATGAGCTTGCACGACATCCCGATGTTGATAGCAGTCTCCTGCCTATCACCCGTGAGAACCCAAACCTTGATGCCTGCCATCTGCAATGTGTGAATCGTGTCTGGGACACCCTCCTGCAGTTTGTCCTCGATAGCGGTAGCGCCGAGCAGGAACATATCCTTTTCAATCACCTCGGCCGCCTTGTCCAAAGCTTCGCCCCGGCCGTTGATGGTTGTTGCCGCTTGGTCGTAGATTGCGGACCATTCGCGATATTCGGCTTCAGGAATATCACGGTAGGCAATGCAGAGTGTTCGCAAACCTTCCGTAGCATAGTCCTGTGCGTTGTCGAGTTAGCTCACCACGGTGGTAGATCCACTGAGCATAATTACCTCAAGGTGCACCAGAGTCCTTTCCGTGTAGGGCTGATTCTCGCTGAGCCGCTCAAGAATGACCGTATCGGCACCCTTGCAGAATAGTTTGATTCGACCGTCAGGACCACGAACAACGGTGGACATCCGTTTACGTGTGGAGTTGAACTCGCAGACATTCAGGATCTCATATTCGACCGATGTACCACGAATATTGACAAACACAGATTTCGGCTTGCGCATCTGGAGCGGACCATCAGAAAGGCGTGCGACATCTCAACAATAGTTCACCTACATGGAACTGGTACCCAAGGAGCTCCGCACCCGCTACGAGAGCAGCTTCGTCCGGACTACTGGCCTGATAATGCATCTTTCCATCGCGCTCCTCAGGAATGACGGTGTGGCAGACAGCCAGTAAGGTGAGAAACTCGTTGATGATCTGTTTCTCGATATTTTGGCCGCCAGAAGGAGATTCGACATCCACAAAGGGATTGTTGGTGCCATCCAAGATAGCCTTCATCTCTGCAAACGTCCTCCAGCCATCCTTGCCGTCTTCGCCTTCGCCTCGTTTGCTCTCGTCGACGACATCGGCGTAGGCTACACCGGCAATACTGCAGCATCGGAACTCCATCTCATTGCGCGTCAGAGTACCAGTTTTGTCGCTGAACACGTATTCGATTTGGCCAAGTTCCTCCACGAGGGAAGATGTCCTGCAAAGGGCGGGCGTATCCGTCTTCGCATAGTACATATCCAGGTCAAAGTTGATGAGCTGCGCCTGCTGAAACTTGACCACTTCCATCGTGACGATGAGAGAGATCGGAATCAAGTTGTTGTACAGGATAATGAAGGTTAAGATGTCTAGAACATATGTATGAGTAGTGACGTTGCAACGTCTGCCATAAGACCGTACCTTCGATGAAACCCTTGGCTGTATGCGAACTGATTAGTATCACAAGACAAACAATATGTTGGAAACATTTTCTGACCTCTGTCACCGACGGAAGGCGTCTCGAACAGATACCATTGTTGACTAGAAAAGAACCACTACACTACTCGTTAGTATCGACCTTCTAGAAGCATCTCTATGGAATGCTCACTGATCGAATACTGCTCCCGATAGTCGAACCGATTGACAAAGCTAGCAGAATGCCAAACAAGAGCACAATCTGGGTATTGACCTGACGTTCGACGGCTGTTCGTTTGATCGGCGCTGCGCTGAATACGATCAAGCAATCAGTGAACTTCGCGCATTCGAGAATGGAAGGCAGACTGACGTCGCATTGCGCATAAGCTTGGTTTCGTGACCAGTGAAGACTACCACACCGTACGCCCAGGGCGTGTTCCGTATCTGAGCCCCTCGCAGAAGCAACTGATCGGGTCCCAGAGGTACCTGCTTAGGTAGTCCCATTTCTGTCGTCAAATCCAAAGTACCCTCGTAGGTATACAATGAGTTGTTGGGGTGTTCCGATCGTAAGGTACCGCGAAGACCCTGTACCAGGTGAGGTGAGGTGAGGTGTGAGGTCTGGGGGGACGCCTGCTTGATCTTGAGGTTGGTTTCTCCATCCAAGTTAGACGTCTCGATGTAACAGAATCCTTCTGGTTCACTCGAACTCAGCAGGATGAGGTCCGCTGGGATGAAGTCGTCACTTTCCAGCCTTACAACATCGCCAACCTTGATATTCTTCCACTTCCTATCCTCGAAAGTACCATTTGGCGATAGGACCTTGGCTTTCCTCGAGTTCAGCTCAGAGTCGGATTGATGCCGTTTCTACCCGTATCGTAATCATTAGCATATATGCGGGAATATTATGCACGTAAACACGCACCAGATCCTCCTGTGTTTCCTTGAACGCGGAAGCCAGCAAAACAACGGCCAGAGGGACAATAGTAGTGAAGGGCTGTGTCGGCGAGACACCCGGTATTTGCTGGATACATGCAGTGAACAAGAAGAACAAGTTCGCATATTTGGAGAATTGTTCTAAGAGTCAGGTCAGAACGTTCGCAAAGCGAGGAACCAGATCGGAAGAGGACACATCGCCGCTGAAACAGAACGGTGCACCATCTCGATCATACAGGTTTGCCGATGCGGTGGCTATGGAGGACGGGGCATCAAGCCCAGCGCCGAGGACCCCGCCTTCGTATTGACCAAAACTGAACCGACAGCAAAGCATGAAATGAGGAGATGCATATAGTTCTACTGCAACGGCCGAGTAATCCTCCTGAGGGACATGATGCACATACCGAATAAGAATTTCGGAACGAACGTGATAGCGTTGTACTTGCTCGTCGAGACATAGTTCGTGCAGAACTCTGAATTGGCAGCAGGGTTATTCAGAGCAATTATCCGTTCGCCCTCCAGCACCTTCTCCTGCTTTTGCCAAGGCCATCGCCAATTGCGCGCGAGCTTGCGAAATCCCTTTTCTTGCGGCGGTTTCGACGGCGGAGGTCCAGCACCAGGGAAAGAGGCAGAACCTGAGAATGGGGCTGAATTATTTGTAGAGGCAGGAGGGTCATCGTCCCAGTGCAGCATGTCCTGCTCAGGCTGCAAGGAATATTGAGAAGCACCGGCGGGGGCAGCAGCATTCCGTGTTAGCGGAAGCCCACTCTCTTTGGATTGCATGAAGTCTGGCCGCATAGGGCCACCAAAAGCAGAGTCTGGCGCGTCATCGTCGTCGTCGAAGAAGGGGTCCAGTTGTTGAGATTGGTTTGCATATTGCGGTTGCTGCGAAGACGAGGGGGGATAGCCGTTGTTGGCGGGTTGGTACTGACGCTGCGCGGGATTTGCTTGTGAGACTAGACGAACAAAGTCGTCGCTCATTGTCACGGACAATGAGCTCGGGATGTAGAGTAATAGAGCGGATAGTCAGAAGCCTGCTTCAAAGCGTAAGGTATCGGGGTGCTGCTGTCCGTGGCTGCGCGCAACGGGTTCACCCTTGCACGTGACTGTGACCTTAACCCCTAAGCTGTGCTGCAGTGTGCACTCATTTCACAAGTTCAATCAAGACAGCGAGCAGGCGTTGAGAATATTATATGTTCATTATTACAGTAGAGTACTCCAAATGTCCCATGAACTCCTCAGCCAGTGAAAGCAGTATCCGCGATATCCACACCAAAGTTGTCCTTCGCAAAGCCTCTCATCGTTCTCTCCAACTGGTCCTCGAACCCCTCACCCTTCAGGCCCATTCGGATTCTCACCCATTGTCGCAGTTTGCTCGCATAGAAAGCAACGTCGATTGCCCAAGTGGCCAGAACGAATGTCAGATATCCCAGGTACTCCCGTAACCGACGTGAAAGGGTGAGATCGGGCGATCGTGTGAGGGATCGTGAAGCCCAGTAGCCTGTGATACGGATGCGGTTGACTGGAGAACCGAATAGTTGGTTGTTTCCTTGGACGATGCTAGTGAAGCATTTGTTAGCGATCGCAATCAACCATCCAGAGCAAGGCGAAACCTACCGCATATTACGACCGATGAATACCAGCTCTTTGGGCATCTTATCCGTATCCTGCAAGAAATTCCTCAATTTCTCCTTCATCATCACACTCCTCTCATACTGAGACATCCTATTGAACGCCTCTGCCTGACGAGCCGCCTCGGGGTCGTCTTTGTAGCTGAAGGTTACTGGCCTCAATAGGGTTGCACTGGCAAACAGGTCCGGCGTGCCAATTCCCCACTCGGATGCGACGCCCTTGATCACACCGACATCCGCCGTCATCAGGCCTTTCCATAGTGTGGCATATTGCCTGCGGAAATCGTCTGAGACGCGGACGTAGAGGCCATGATCGATAAGAACAAGTTGGGGATCTCTCAGACGAGAAGGATGAGGTCGGATGATGACATTTCCAGGGTGAGGATCGCAATGCACCCAGCCCCAACTGAATATTTGGGCACTGAAGAGCTCGACCATCGTGTTCATGATTGCAGCAACACCACCTCTTAGTGGTTTGCTGGGAAGAGGAGGGGCTGGCGGGGTCCGGGAAGTCGTGGGACTGAGGTCCAGGTCTGTATCGTCTTCGCCCATGAGACGCATGATGCCCGCTCGATCACTGAGACGGACACCATCGATCCACTCTGCGACCATGACTTTCTTGGTTGTGTATTCCGGGTACACCTTGGGTATGTAGACGCGATCGGCAAGACGAGGCTCTTTGGCGACAAACTCGGAAGTGCGCCGGGCATTTTCTGCCTCGAGCTCGAAATCGAGTTCTTTCCGCAGGTGGTCAGATATGAAGTCTGATGATAGAACTGTCAGATGGAGGCCAACTCAAGAATCCATAGTTACTCACCGACAACGAAGTAAACCGGCATGTCGAACAGGTAATTTTCATATGTCCACATCACGATGCGGAAAGCACCCAGATCCCATTCAACCTGTTTGCTGACATCAGGCTTTTGGATCTTGACCGCTACCCAGGCGCCATTTCCATCGGGAGACTTCAGCTTTGCCCGATGAACCTGAGCAACACTGGCACTGGCTACGGCCTTTTCCTCGAATATTTCGAAGACGCCGTCCGGACCTGCAGGAGGCCTTCCGAATTCTGACACGAATACCTTTCGGACGACCTCATAAGGGACCTGAGGCGCATCGTCAAACAGTTTGGCAAACTTTTCTTGCATCGGGCGAGGGAGGAGTGCCGCGTTATTGGCTATAGCTTGCCCTGCACCCTTCGTCAGTATTTGGCTATCGGTACATTACTGGTCTAGTTACCCACCAATTTTGATATAGAGGCCACCGTTGGTGGTTAAGAGATTATAAACTCTACTGGCTACACGCTCATGTAATTGGGGTATCTGGTCACTCTTCGCAGGAGTAAAGTTCATCTTGTAGTCCAGTGCTATCATGGCACACTGCGAAAATTGAATACATTGTGATAGGCCCCGAGATCTTAACAAAGAGCACTCACCGTCCACAACGTTCTGAAATTCCGCGCTATAGAGGATGCGTTGTATTGTTTATCTATAAACCATATCCCGCCAATGCCTAGTGTTGTGTACGCGAGACCTTTCCCGAGTCGACGTAGTCGGGACGGCCCTCGTGGAGCATTCGATGGAATGGTCGAGTTCAGACGAAAGGTGCCATGACGGACAGTTGAGGATGTTTTCCCCAAGAATGCCGATCGTGCCCCGTGTCCTGAAGCATTAGTGAAACGGAACATGAACAGACGTGTCTTGTCAGTCCACAAGACGTGAACCAAGAAGAACTGATTGCTTGTGGCTGTTTCTACTGAACCGTGAGCACTTGTGCAACGAACCTTAAATCTAAAGCAGCTATCTCATCAACGCAGAGGATGGTGACGGGAGGGAACGAAAGAGCCTGAGTATTTGGCCACAACACATATATTTTGGCACGGTTGTTCATTGTTCAAATATGTATGACGATGACGTCCAGCGTCGGCATGATTTGAAAGGAGCGGGATCGGGTGGCTGTGTCACCGTAATAAGATATAAGTAACCGGCTACACGTGACACTTCAACGACTCTTGAGAGCTCTTGAGAGCTCAGAGAAGTTAGAACCCTCCGCATTTTACACTACTGAGATACAAACAGCACTATTCCTCGAGCGTCCACAATTACTCGAACTTTCAACGACATATGAACTGAGTCACTCATCACGATGCCAAAGCGAAGACTTGGACTCACGGATGAGTAGGTCCAACGCATGCACACATTGTCGAACCAGCTCAAGCCTTTGCTACAGGTTGAAGATCACTTTCCAGCGTATTCTCCAGGAGATTGTCCCGGACCCACAAAATCGTATTCCCCTCACATGGAGAACCGCGCCATATTCATTCGCGTACCTCGTGCCTTTGTTTTTCATGGCATACCTCAGTAGAAGGAGGGATACCCAGATAATACGACTCCTTCTACTACCAACCACCGTATTCCTCGCAGTTCGGGGAACGTTCGCATACGATGCGTTCAACCCCGATTATTACTTCTATACCTGGGTGCGCGGTGAGTCACACCGTTGCATGCAATCTTTGAGGTTATGACGGCTGAACTGAGATAAGGTCTTGCCGGGCTGGCGGCGATTGGGATGGCCCTTGACTTTGCCTTTTCCCAAACTGACAGAATGAAAGTAGGAGAAAGGTCTTTACCTGCAATCAATGAACCCGAGGTTCCTGCCGATGACAATGCAAAAGGTCTTAGAAAACCTGCGAATACGTCGCTGCCCAGGTGGTTCCTCGATGCTATGGACGCACTGTCTGCCATGCGCGGCATTGGTTGGAACTTCGGTAAAGGTGTTTATGTAGCACCCGAAACGAGACCTCTGGAGCGCAGCGCATGGCTCAAAGCCACGTTCAAACTCTTCCTCTATCACTTCATCGTTGGAGACTTCTGCGAATCTCTCATCAAGTACATTCCTGGGATTGGCGACACGACAGGCGGAAGTATATTCCATCCCAAATTGCCACCATTTCCTAGATACACATTGTCCACCGCTTACATGACCCTCGCCGCTTGCACTCTGTCGCACGGCATGGAAGCACTCACACTCGGAATGGCCCTCGTTGGCGTAGGCATATTAGGACAATCGCCTGTTCAATGGCCTCCTCTCCTCGACAACCCCTGGTTGGCTCAATCCGTCAGCGAATTCTGGGCAAAACGATGGCATCAGGCACTTCGCCGGACCTTCATCGTCTTTGGTGGGATACCTGGAGAGTATCTTTTTGGCCGTCTAGGGAAAATCATGGGAACCTTCCTCGCCTCGGGTCTGTTCCACGAATTTGGAACTTACCTCATGGGTCGGGGAATGGACCATCGCGTTACCACCTTCTTCGTCGTCCAGGGTGTCGGTGTTGTACTAGAATGGGCGTTCTACAAGGCGACGGGAAAACGAGTAGGGGGGTTCCTTGGCAGGATATGGACATATTTCTTTATCCTGGGCCTAGGTCAAATATGCAGTGAGTACTCACAAATCTTCCACTGTGCTGTAAGATCCTTACTGCTATCGTTAGTGGATGCGTGGTTCGAAAGAGGACTGGCAGGTTCTCTCATAGTTCCACCTGCGATTAGTCCAGCTCGACGGATAATCATCCCGACCCTTCGAAAACTGTTTGTATCCCGTTCGTGATACTCTGGGGTTTGATGTTGTGCGCTATCTTGTTATACAGATCTGACATATCGTTCCGTGTCTTGCTCTCACGTTAAACTAACTTCGCCACTCCCGTGATCGTGAGTGTACCTTTTCGATTGCGTCCGCGAACATCTCGCAGGGATGGTTCGATTCTCTCTCGCTCTGTATACACAAATCTTTTGAATGTCCGAAGAGGCCGGTCGAGGCTGGCTTCTGTGATGCTTAAAGACTGACAAGAGACCGAAAGAAAAGAAATATGAGTAGTAGCACTCCAACGGCGTCCCAATCAGAATCAAACGAAATCGCCCATAACGCGGGTTGGTACAGGAATGGGAAATACGTTATGTTCCCTAATCCTTCGTCACAAAAATATCTCTGACAGAATCACTTCGAACCACGGCTCAAAAGATCCGCGTGCTGCGTACCAGACACGGAGGGTCATCCATGAGTGGTCAATAACTATCGCGTACTCATCATGATTATGGACTTGTTTCTCCCTGAACTGCGCTCGAAAGATACGTGCACCCGACTTCGCTGATGACGATGACACGGCCGCCCCCAAGAAGTTCAAGGGGGATATGCTCGGATGGAGTCTGGGCACGTAGGTAGAAGCGATTTTCGCTGGTATCATATCGAAGCGGTAGAGGGGCTATATGATAGACAACGTAGTGCTTCCGTCCACTGCGCATCATGTAGCATCAATTATTGTACTCTGTAACTTGGATTGAAGGTGTAGGTGTAGCTACTGGTGCGTCTGTAGAAGATACAGATGCCACAGACGTACTCGTAGCGACAGAACTTGCACTTGCAGCCCCCGATTCCAACCCCTCGATAAACCTGATATCGTCGGGACTAGGTTTGTAAGCGCCCCAAAACGAGCCGGTGGAAGGTTGAAGGTACGGGAGCCTCCCTACGCCCCATTGAGTGAGATCAAAGTCTCTATACGTCGACGTTAGTTTCAAATCTGTGCAGTACATTTTCGACGTAACTCGGGATGTCCAACAGAAGTGAGAAAAATAGACTAACCTTTGTCTGAGCTTGATTCTGTCCGATTCAGCGTGCACTGGAGCTAGCGGCCGGTAGTATCTGTGTATTCCTGCAGCTCAATAGGCAGAACAACACGGGATGGTGAACTTGAGCTATGAATGACACATACTCCGACGGTGCAGCCATCGAGACGGATAGGATGGCCATCAGGAACAACAACCGAAGTATGGGTTGAGTAGCGGTGATCATGACTAGGATATGTTCGTGGCAAATGGAGGATTACAAGCGCAGCTCGAAGAATCCGTGAAGTTACTGCAGAAAGGGGAACTCGCTGTGAGTGAATCCGAGTTGCAATATTAGTGGTAATGCGAACATACCGTTAGGATACAAGTGGACCACCAGGGTTGGGGTATCCGCGCCTTGTACCGCCCTGTTATATGTACGTGAAGCCCGGGATCCCGAGTCTGGAACCGGCCCTCAGTGATGTGCTTGGCCAGCAGAGCGGTCATCACCGGTCTCAGATGGAGGAAAAATGATGAAACAAAATGAGTTTCCTATGGTAATAAGTAGATGATAACATATAACAGAAGAAATGCGGACAACCGGGACAAGTTGAGGACAAGTGCATGAAGTCTTGGGCAATGAGTTCGAATTCTTTTCGTATGTGTATGCCTCGCAATAAGTCTCCAATAAAGACATCATGATCATGAGCCAGTAGCTCTCGACTGGTCATTCGATTCTTCACCGGCCTCGAATTACATAGGAGTATCTGTGGGATGGGAGAGTCAACATTCGAGAACGAGAAGCAATAGGTGCCGGTGAAGGCTGGTGAAGGTTAGATGCGGATCTCGTTGGGAAGGCACCTTTGCTCAGGGGCGCAACGCCGTCGGTTCGGTAACCTTCTACATGACTCTTGTTACTCCGTTCAAAGCGTAAGTAGCAGTACGCCCTAGTACGCCCGAGCTACCCTATTATGTCAACCGATATCCGCAAAAGGAACGCAGATGCGTAGTAACGGAGCAGTCTCGACGAGGCACGTCCCATGCACAATCTTCACGTGTACGACGGATGGATCCAAGAGGTTAAGGGACAGGCATTCATCTGAGTTGGCCGCATCGTGGGTTGCGGAGCTTGCATAGAGGCTTGGGGCGTTGGGCATGCGAGAAGAAATGCACTCAAGAAACGTTTCGAGCGTGAAGGAGCATGGAGTGCTACCTCGCCCAATACGTGTCTTGTTGCATGTCTGATTCGAGTCAGGCACCAAGAGCCGACGAAGTGAGAAATGACACGGAAGCATGACGATCGGGTGGAAGCATGAACGACGTCAAACAAGCAGTGTACAGCAGGAATGCGGTTTGAGAGCGAGAGTTTCGTAGAGCACAGAGAGTCCTCTATAGGCCGGGGCATGTCATCATAAAGGCGCAGATCCGGATCCGATGACGGACATCTACACCCGTCGGGTTTGACTGTAACATGTTGCGCGTTCACTCCTGTACAGAGAATGCAGTCATGATAGTCCGGGAGAAGCGGACAACATTGCCAGTAAGTCTGAGTAAGAGATAGAAGGAAATTTGTAGAGAGAGCTCATCGATGGCAAAACCGCTGGAGCAAGGACGCAAGCACTGGAGCAAGGACGCAAGCACTGGAGTCTGGAGCAAGGCTCGGTGGATTCGTACTTCCAGCGGAGCGTCTTCACGAGAGTCTCGAGGCATACCGGAAACGATGATAGCTATGTACCGCAGCTACATTGTCTGTTGCGAAAGGGTATGGTTTGATTAGGTTGAATACCAAGGGCGAAGTGCACGCCCTGGGCCAGTGTAAAGGCAGTGACGGGACTTGGTGAAACGGACGGAAACAAACGGACGGAAACAATTGGGAGGGTGTGACTGAACACCGCGTGTCACGCGGGGCGTCACAAGAGACCGACGCGAGGGTAACGTCACAACCACGTGCAAAGAAGGGGTAGCCCCGACAGCGGTTCAGTGCAACAGTTGTGGGTGGCCATATATTTCTCTGCATCTCCACCATCTTCCACCCATCTTTCGCCGCAACTTGTTACCCCGCATCTGCTCTCGACCTTCGCCATGGCTAGCACAACTCAAGAACAATCCAAGCGTATGTTTTTTCTCGCTTGCTTGACATGTCAGATGGTCGCTTAACACAGATCGTGCAGAACTCTCGCCCGTAACAACAACGGGGACACCAAACTCGCCCACAGATTTGCGACATATTACATCGAATGGAAATCTGGCGAGCCCAAGTAATAAGGAACACAGACTCTCGAAACGCACCTCGCAACATCTGCGCACACATCGCGTGGGCTCGCGTTCTCCAACTTCGATACCCTCGTCCCCCACCTCTGTGTATGCGTTTTTGCTTTGCATTTATCCCGACTTATTCGCTAAGATTGTATCCAGGCATTCATCCTCTTCTGCCATCTTTGAACGGGACATTGAGCCCGTCAACCCCTCACCCCCGCTTATCAGCAACGACCCCCACCATATCCCTCGCGCAAGACACACTGAGCCCCTCGATCAATCAGTTCCTGCGGTTCTAGATAGCGCCGCAGAGGTCCTAACAACATCTACAACCGATGATGATGGTCTCGATTCGATCTCAATAGTCGCACCTGTCCCCGTCGAGGGTAACCAGAGTGGGTTCACATCCCCTATCTCAAGACTGAGCAGCCGGAGTCCGAGTCCCACCGGGACCAACAACCGCCGTAGTATTTTGCTGAACATTCCCAGCCCGAGCCCGAGCTTCACGCTCCCCCTTCCATTACAGCAGCAGCAGCAGCAACAATCGCAGTCGCAAGTAACAGAATCTGTTGCTTCATCATCCCCCTCCCGACCGACAGTTAGGACCGATGCAACTACGATCCCAACAACTACCTCTACCCCTACCTCCGCATACTTCTCCGTTCACTCGGAAGAATCTTCACCGACAACCGCAACACATCATGAGCATCCTCTGCACTCATTAACACCTACCGCAGTATCGTCTCCGACATCCCCCAGTGCAAGTGCACTCACTGCCACGACGGCCGGTTCACATCCCCCCTCGCCCAAACACAGCAACAAGAGGCTTTCATTCATCTCATATACAGATCTTCTCTCGTCCACGCCGGCGACGACAGTACCCCTCTCAACGTTAGTTACTGCTGCGAACGAGCCACCGCCTCACTTGCCTAGCGTCATCGGTCTCCCACAAGCCCAGGCTATGCAGTCGGGATCCAGCGCAGGAAGCATCCATGATGCTGCTGGTGCACTCGTTGCAGATCCTACGTCTGGTATCCTCGATGACGTGGGTGGAGAGTGGGAACGTGAAGGTCTTGGAAGGGGCTTGGAGGAACGGCTTGAAGCGTTGATGCCCGTCACGGGTAAAGCGTGATCAACGTTCAAGCTTCGAGCTGCGATACGGGCTTGAGATGCATGCCATGCAAGTCATCCCTTTCGTTTATACGTGCCTCGGTCGGGGTTCCTCTTCGAAGGTTAAGGGTTATGTTCTCTGGTCGTCATGGTCCTCCAAGGTTTATAATATGTATATTGAGCAGCAACCAAGCAAACACCCATCCACCAATAACGCCAACAATTCAACAGGACAAGTTGTTCACGTCTTCGCTCCGCTTTCCTCCTCCTTTCTTGACTATATAATGATCCACGTAATGCGAGGATTCATGCTGGCATCCATCTATCTTCGTTTCTGTTTTTGTTCCCCCCTTTTTCCCTTTCTCCCTCGGTTTCGTTCGTGCTTCTCTCCCTTTCTCTTATATCTAGGTTACCAATGCCATTGCCCCATTATCATATATGTACTCCCCAACAACAACAATCACAACAACGCTCCCGTATCTCCTGTATGGGATTTTATCTCAATGTTATTTTCTCCCACCTGTACGCTTTCTCTTTCTCTCATCGCCATGTTCCCGTCACCCAACAAATTTGATTTGTCCATCTCTGCCTTACGCCCTACCCGTTTCTCCCCTATTCCTCCCGTTTCCCGCCAAACTTTCTGCTCCCCGAATCCCTTTTCCGTGTCCCGGTTTCCCCTTTCTTCTTTCCCTCATACGTCATAACCCAACCCATATGCATCCGCCGAACTCGTTATCCCGGTTTCCTCTTCCTTTCTTCGAAGGTTTTCTATCTTTTTGTGTATCGCTTTATGGACGAACGAAGGAACGAACGGAGAGATGTTCTCGGTCGCTTTATATATAGTACGCCTGCTTTTATCCTACATAACTTACAACCACAATTTCTTTTAGGTCTTTTTTGTGTTGTTTCTTCTTGTTCTAATAGAAAGATGTGATGACGATGCCCGTCCTTCGTCCCCCTAGGCCTTACACCGGATTTCGATGTGATTACTGGCTGGTGAAGACAACGTGCCTTAAGTACTTTGTACAGGCTTAGTACGGACACCTTTTCTGCGGCAGTTACACTGACAGTGGGTCTCGATTGATTCTTGCGTGTATCCTTGCGTGTTAGAGCTGTGCAGGTCGCTGTCGAGGTTGGGAAGCAGACGGTTCCGTTGAGCTGAGTTTCGAGATTGAACAAGAATTAGCCTCGTCGATACTCATTACTGCGTCAATCTCGTTCAGGCCAAAAAGTCAACGTCACGCTGCAGGCGAGAGCATAGGAGAGCAGAGGAGGTCACCGTCTACGGACAATTGTCGCGCTTCAAGCTTCAAGTCTTGATGCGATGCGCTGTGTCCGATGCATACTGGATGCAGATACACGGCAACTTGAAGGGAGGTATCGTGCCAGTCTGGGATGCAGTCGAGTCGAGTAAGTGTCGTCGGAGTCGGAGTCGGGCAAGTGTAGGACCTCTGATGAATTGAGCGACAGAATGGATGAAAAAGGGCCGATGCAAATGAGGAGGTATGTAATTAGAACAAATTCTATTATTGTACTTGGTTTACACAACTTCGATGCATATGATAAGGTTAGGACTTACGGTTCAGGATGGATGGGAGCTTGAGCTTGCCATTGTCTGTCGAAACAAAAGATATGCATGCGTCTTTTGGTCGAGTAGTATTTGCAACGGGAGATTCGATGAAGACGAAGACGTCAAGATATCGGTATCGATATCGTAGTACGCGTCGATAGACCCACATGCACACAGTACAACCCGACGCATATTCGCGTTGGTATTTGTGCCCGGTACAGCAGGCGACACCGTGGAGCTTGAGCACGTCGTGTCATTGAGCTTTAGCTTCAGCCCCGAAGAACATGGTTCGACCTCGATGACAGACGTCGGCATCAACGAAGGTCCTCTGTTCGGGACAAAGTCATCATCAAGTCAACAATTCAAACTCGACCCGACCCGCGAAGGATGGTGTGCGCGTAGTGCGGAGCCTGAGATATGGATGCGTTTGACTTCGTCATGTACGGAGTAGATTCTCCCAAGTAGGTGGGTTGGTAGGTGAGGTAAGGCCTAAGGGTGGTGCGGCCGCAATTGTAGTCACGCTAGTACTGTATATTACTGGACTTGATAAGGGAATGCATACGATGTCAGGGAGGACCTTCAGAATTGCAGTCGAGCGGACGACCTGTCGCTTGCCATCGCGGGTGCACAGTGATGCTGGGCCTTCTGACTGGGGACACATCCATTTTGTTTTGTTTCCTTGAATTCTTGTCGCTTGCAACAACAGGGTCTCTCCAACGAGCTCCGTCTCAGGCCCCAACGAGATTGGCCCTGCGTGAGCCATTGTAGCCTAATACTGAGACGCTTCCGTTGATGCTGAGGAGCGTACAGAGAGTATCCTAGTCCTGAGTGCAATGTGACGGGTAAAATTTGAGCGTGATGAAAGTAGCGTAGAGAACTTGGTACTATATGTTGGATGATATTTTCAAGTTAGCGAGGCTTGGGGGCCCGAGCGTTCAAACGTTCACCGTCTTGACACGACAGACGGTTGTGATATGCCAGTTATTAGCTTTCTGGTCGGGTAACATTAGTGCGCACGGAAACAATCGAATTAACCAGAACACGCAAAAAAAAAAGCAGTTCGCATCGGGACTTTCAATGTGCTAGTGCCCGATACAAGATGACTATAGCTTGAGCGTATCGTAATCATGTATGTAGTTCGGAACTCAATGACAAGGCCAATGTCGACGTCAGGGTAGGTTTTCTTGGGACTTGAAGCGCATAGCATCGCCTACGTACCACGGAAGTTGGCGCACAGACTCCGGCACGCCTGGGCATGAACTGTACTGGATGAGCACTCCTGAGTATACACATATTGAGGTAGTGTAGCCCGATTGTATACTGTTCTCGTTACATTGGAAAACACGGCCGAGGGGAGACACGTAGTGTAGCCTGGCAGGGAAGCTGACATGGAAGAAGCCTTATCGCAACGCAGCTATCAAGTCTACCGAGAAGGAGCTTTCAAAGCCAGAGCGCAGAGGAGAGCACACCGCCGTTTATCGAATAGAGGCGTCACGGAGGCGTCTTTATAGTGTCCTAGCCAAGAGCGAGAAGCGAGTTGCTGTCAATTTGGATGGAATCGCATTTCGCGATTGGCGTGGCGGTACCGTCGTAGGCTGTCGTAGGAAAGGTATACATACGGCGACTAGTTGTTCGGCCCCGTTGGAGAGGGATATTCGTCGGCAGATGCGATAACAATTCTGATCCTGTATGGCCTACCATGCTCACAGGGTCGTTCACATCTCCTCAGGGGCACCTGATGGAGATAGTCCTCGAGGATGCATCCGGATGGTGTCTGGTCAGCAGCCCGGGGGAGTGACTAGAGCTGCGGTTGGGCTGGAATATCCGCGAGCCATGGGAGCAGTCTGTCTGTCAGTCTGTGTGCATGCGAGTTTGCTTCTGTTCACATGCCCAATTCGGGCGAGTGACCCAGATGGCTAGGCGTTGAGTTGCGCCATCGGAAAACATCGTGGACGGTCATCGAGGGCCGCCGTGCATATGTTTGAAACGCAAGCTCGTGCCAGCCCATGCCCGATCCTGGGAGCCTGTGTGACGGGTGACAGGTCACAGGGGTGACAGACTGTGACCGGCGGGATGAGCGCACGGAGAGCAGTTGGCCGTCAACGGTCGCACACACTCTTTATCTCCTCATTCTCTTTCTCCCGCCCTTCCACACGCTCGTCGTCGTGCTCGGCAGTGTCGTCAATGTCTGCGCCATGGCCCTCATCCGGCGACAGCAACGACAACCCGTTTGCTAGCGGTTCCACCACGCCTGAAGAGCACCCTCCCAGGACCCCCCACACCTCATCGTTCGAGTCTCCGCTTCTGCCCCCAGAGCAAAGAGAGGTCACCTCACCGACAAGGTCACAGGCAAGATCCATGTCGTCCGCAAACTTCGTCTCGTCACCGTTAAACCCAAATTCCACCCACGCGATCCGCTCTCGTCCTGCTTCTCGCGGTAGCACATACTTCAATCGGATCGCCTCTGAAGAATCCCAAGCTCTCGCTTCCCAGTTCTCCACCATGAATGGCGGCCACAGAGGGTCCATGGTGCTCTACCGTCTCGCAGATGGGACAGACGACCCTCTGCTTCCCCCGAAGCTGAACCCCAATCGTGACTCTGTCGCCTCGTCTTCAGGGGAATCGATCTTTTCTCTCTCTTCAGACTCAAAGTACCCTTCGGGCGTTGTCCCCGCGGGGCGTGGCTTTGTGCCGTATGCTTACGACCCCGACCTCGATCCGAAGGACGAGCCCGACGACGACGATTATTTACACCAACTTGGGGACGAATCGAAAGCGCTCTTTTCCTGGCGTGGATTTCTCAACCTCGGCGTGCTGCTGCTCCTCATATTAGCCCTGTTGACGTTGTTCATCTGCTACCCCGTCCTCTACTTTGTGCGACATAATGCCCGTAATCTTGCCATTGATGGCAATATTCGCATCAATAGCACTGGACAGGCACCTGTGCTGTGAGTTTCCACCGCGCCCACGTCAACATTCAGCTAACATCTAGCGCTGTTCAGTTTCCAGCTGCCGCAGATGATTGACCCTGATACGCCAGACGAGGCAAAGACAAGGAAAGGGTTCGACGGCTTCGACTATGAGCTCGTCTTTTCGGACGAGTTCAATGTTGACGGACGGACATTCTACCCCGGAGACGATCCTTTCTGGGAAGCGCAAGACATTTGGTACGGTGCAACAGCCGATCAGGAATGGTATGACCCATCCCAGGTCACGACGAAAGACGGACATCTTCGCATCGTCATGGAACAAGTCACCGACCCCTCATTGAATCATGGACTGCAGTACAAGAGTGGTATGCTGCAGAGTTGGAACAAGTTCTGCTTCACGAGTGGTTA
>JSYW01000635.1:0-32249 GCA_000787475.1 Lentinus polychrous | reverse complement strand
CATTCTTCAAAATATGTTCAAAATATAACGCATGCAATATGGAAGAAATGTTTAGAATATTATTCAGCATATGTTCAACATATGGCCGGCGCTATATGCTGAATTCGCACCTGTGTCGGACACCGTGTACGGCGACCTTGAGATTCAGAATTCACTAGTACTTACTGCTTCACCAGGACATGTCAATTGCAATCACACAGCTCTTCCTCGGAATGACTTCCCTCTGGCCCTTTTCTGGTGCGCATGCGGGGATGACATATATCAGACCTTGCGCTGCGAGATCCTGCTTTGGGTGCTCCCGTTTGCTCTGGTATATGTCAAAGAAGCTAGCTGACGTCCGCACAATTAAGTTGAAGTTGGTATTACTATGTGGGTATCATCTGGAGGTCATGCGCTGCGCAAGAGCTTCCCCACATCATGATTCCGGCCCTTCAGCCAGAATGGTTTCTCCATATCTGCCATTCAGTAAGTACCCCAACTTGGGAGTCTGATCGGTCACCGTGTCTGCAGCTGCTGTCCACGAGACTTCTTCATGGGTATCTGTGGGACTCTCTCTATTGATGGATGCCGAAGGCATGTATTCAGCCATATAAGAATCTTGCATGTTCCCGCAAACCGCTCGATCGTGTCCTCTCACGACCTACAGATTCACTCGTCATCATGACTACCGAATGGTCGGATTCTACAGCTACGGGTCATCAACAGCTCTTGTATACTGTGACTGTTATTGTGGTGCTTGCTACTGTGTATTATACACGGTATGCAAGTCATTGGAGGCGAAGGCTACCTCCTGGTCCACGTGGATTACCCTTCATCGGGAACAAACACCAAGTGCCTTCTATCAAACCATGGCGTAAATTCGAAGAATGGAATAAGCAATACGGTACTATTCTACTCTCGGAAGGCACAGACATACCAGTCATAACACGCGTTATGCAGGTCCAGTCATTTCGTTGTACTTGGGAAAGACCCCGGTGATAGGTATGCCTTACACTACGATAAGTCTATTATCACACAGACTCGCTTAGCGATCGGGATAAGTGCTTGGAACTGCCCAGGCTGCCTGGGACATATTAGACCGTCGCTCTGACATCTATTCCAGCAGACCCCGGTTTGTGGTAGCGTATGCGACTCATCTGATCCTCCATGAATGTCGATTAATTATTGGGTAACGCTATCAGAGGTGAAATTCTCTCAGACAACAGAAGAGGTTTGATGCTACCGTACGGTGAAGAATGGCGTAGATGGCGGAAGGTTGTTGTTAACTGTCCCCATCACATGAGAACTCACTGACACGTTTCCTTTCTCCTACAGATCCTCCACAGTGGTCTGCATGCTCGCAAGGCTGAAACGTACACCCCGATACAATCGTTAGAGAGTAAGGTGACGCTGCGAGATATCCTACTTCATCCTGATGATTGGGACGAGAATTTACAACGGTAGGAAACGATACAATGCTAGGAGCTAAACACCAATGATTGGTTTTGACGACTCTAGATACGCGGCCAGTGTTGCCACTTCCGTTGCCTACGGAAGACGGGTCAATACTGTGAAGGAATGGATTGTCAAGGAAAACATGGATGCAATGGATTGTAAGTCGGATTCTCGCTTCTACTCGCAGTCCATATTCAGCAATCGATTCTGATGCCTTAGTACGTCCAGACTTGACCAGGTAACGTCTCTCGACCCTGAACTCCATTGGCAGCAGCTAATCCTATGAATGTCATTGATACTGGCACCAGTGTTAAGTAAGTGTTTGTGGCTAAGTGGCTATGGATACTGAAGCTTGCCACAAGTATTCCTGGAAAGTATCTTGTCGAATCTTGGCCTTGGCTGTTGAAGCTCCCTGTAAGCACTTCTAGTACTCTGTCCATGAGCGTTTCTCAGTGTCACTTTAGCGATCGCTCCAATGGTTCCGAGCCGAGCCAGAAGAACATAAACAGCGCGACATCAACCTGTATACAGTACTACTTGACGATGTGAAGAAACGGATGGTCGAAGGCACTCAACCTGACTGTATGGCGACACAGGCACTTATCGATGAGGGATATGCTCCTGGGCTCGAAGGTTCAGCAAAGAAGAGTAAGGTAGCCCTTGAGGAGTTGGATGTCGCGTATGCGGTCTCGTCTCCCTTTGGAGCTGGCATTGAGACGGTGAGCACTGCGCTTTGTTGTGCCTCAGACGCATGTCTCAATTTCGAAACTAGACGGCGGGTTCGCTTGCCACGTTCATGCGTAAGCTACCCTTCGTGCCTGAATGGCAGTGAAAGCGGGACACTCATCCATCCACCATCTAGTCGCAATGGTGCACAACCCATACGTCGTGAAGAAGGCACAAGCTGAGCTGGACCGGATTGTTGGACAAGACCGGCTCCCTGAGTTCTCAGACAAATCCAGTCTGCCTTACATCCGTGCTGTCGTCGATGAAACTTTACGCTGGCGTCCAGTTGCTGTCTTGGGTGGCACTCCGCATGCTGTCATTGCAGATGACGAGTATAACGGGATGTTCGTACATTTCCATACGTCGACTTACGCTTTACTTATTCCTCCTCCGTACGTAGGTTCATACCGAAAGGGTCGACAGTGTTTGCGAATATGGCGTAAGCGGTCCCGGAGTTGCTTCAAGTTTTTACTTTTCTCACATTTCAGATCCTAGTGGTATCATGAACGATCCAGAGTTATTTCCGTCGCCAGATAGTTTCATCCCAGAACGCTTCCTGCCCGAATCTCCCCTGTTCAACCCCAAGTTACAACCGTTTGATCTTCCGTTCGGATTCGGACGACGTTCATGCCCTGGTCTCCATCTTGCGCGCAACTCCATCTTCATCAATATTGCGAGAATCCTCTGGGCCTTCGATATTTCCCCGGCAGTTGATGAGAGCGGCAATCAGATTCTGCCTGATACTAGGAACTACACCAACGGGTTCAACTCTCGTCCCGTCAAGTTTGCTTGCACCTTAACACCTAGGAACGCCAGACTTGCGAATCTTATAATCAAAGAAGGAGAAACTGCGATGGAGGAACTTTCACGTTACTAGTAGAATCACGAAGGTATCAATATCTTACTCACTTAGTACGTATTTCATGTGTACTGACAAAAGAATAGGACCGGACCGACGTTCGTTTGGACTTGTTTCATCTGCTTTCCTTGTCCCTGTACGTCCGCCAAAATATGAACCCAACATGTACTGCAAATTCCAGACGTCCCGCACAATGTCATGATGAATGACGGGTACAAAGAAATGCCCATTCCTAGAGGATCTGGACCTCAAACGTACATCGTGTCGATACAGGCCATGAGCGCTGAGCATTGGACATTCTGACACCGTACAGTTTCCTAACAACAGACATGATAGTCAATCTTTTCACTTCGTACCATAGGATGTAATCGTAACGACCGACGTGCATGAGACGTAGTATTCTGATCGATTCTTGTCTCTGGGACGTAACACCCTGGTTCCCATTTGTCGAAAGCTATATAGCTGGCACAGGATATCGTCTTACGATCAAGAGGAACACCTTACAGAGTACATTTATTTGATTGACACGTCTGGGCTCTGTTACATTACACAGCTGTCTTTCATGAGGCGACAACATTTGTTTCCCATGGTTTCTTTCTGACGGGTGCCGCCGATTGACTTGGAGCTTCGGGCTACATCGCAGCATATATCAGTATCGTGAAGGAGAGCCAGTAGTGGGCAATAGACAAACATTCAGCTGGTTTGGAATACGTTCATTGTTGGGTATCTGGTCTGTCTTGCCTTGTTCGATGAGCTCTTTCAGCTCGGCGAAGCTCAATTCTCGAGGTTCCCCAGAGGATGCTAAGTTGGCACCTGGTGCAACGACCTGTTGTGGTGGCGCCGATTCATTGACAGGGCCATTGGTAGCTTGGTGTGATAGAATGTCCTCTACACTCAAAGTATTGCCGGTTACCCTGACAGAAGCAGTACTGAGCATGTGGTAGACCATATGGTGGGCTGCATGGTTACAAACCTATTGAAATAGAATACCTGAGAGCGTCGAATGATATCTTCTTTCTCGGATTCGGGTTTCCCTTCAAGGACTCCGTTGGTAAGTAACGCTTGGAGGCCTTGCTTGCGACATGTTCTGTGAAACCATGCATATTCTTAGGACATGTAAGCACACACCTGAAAGGCCTCATCCGTGTCAAAGGGATAGGCGAGATATGCCTGAATAGCACGCGCGCGGCTCATCCTTTGGGCGATCTTCAAGATGAAATAAATCCGAAAGGAGCATGCAGTCGGTCAACGTTGTGGATCCTCGTTTGTGCAGATAGGGGTGTCACGGGTCTCTCTGTTTCATAAAGCCATGGCCAATTGGCCGAGACCGACCGACCCAAAGACGGGCGTGACCCCGGACAGGGCAAGGTAGCAAGTTACAGCTATTTCCAGCTATTTCGACCTTCGGCCACAGATCATAAAGCTTCCTCACACCTTCCTTCACGACTGCCACCTTTCATTCCATCGTATTCGTGGCCAACTTGAAGAATAGTCATGTCCGTGAGCAAGATTGCGGCTGAGCGCAACCAGAAAGAGCTGCTTCAGTTGGCCCAGCTCCCAGGAAATGGTAGATCACCGGATGACTTCTTCTCAGCTTTCTGCTAACGCCTGCTGCGCGTCGCGTAGACATTTGTGCGGATTGCAAGGCCAGGAATCCGAGATGGGCGTCGTACAACCTAGGAATCTTCATATGGTACGCGAGTACATCTCATATACAGCTCACATGATATTGACTACATCCCGACAATAGTATGAATTGTGCGAGCATCCATCGGAAGATCGGAACGCACATCACGAAAGTGTAAGGTTCCGTCGGTCTGTGTGTTGTCGATTCAACCTGAACCCTACTGCTAGAAAGAGTCTTGTTATGGACACTTGGACGAAGGAACAAGTTGAAGTTGGCATCCATTCTCTTACGCTTTCAACTGGTAATTTGTTGACACGTTCCCCATCCCACTTTCTGTTATAAAGCACATGAGGCAGATGGGTAACATCAAGTCAAACGCAATCTATAATCCGGATGAAATTAAACATCCCCCACCTCCCAACATGATCGACTCCGAACGAGACAGTGATTTGGAGAAATATATTCGAAGTGGGTGTATTGCATCAATTGATGAGGCAAATTCACTGACTGTCGTGTGCAGACAAGTACGAGTATAAAGCGTTCTTTGATCGCTCCGCTCTGGTAGCATCGAAATTGGGACCTTCAAGGTCTGCGGCCAGTAGACTTTCTCAGTCGCCCCAGCCTCCTCCGCGAATACAGTCCAAGCCTACGGAAACCCCCTCGCGGAATGCGCCTACTGTTTCCTCGAGTAGCGCAAACCAGACGAACGGCGCCCAATCGATGAATACAGCTCAACAAGTACCAACGCCGACAATCAATGCACCCACGAACCCTGCCTTGGCAGCGGCAAGAGCACCATTCCGGTCGGTGTCTCAGCCTGTGCCATCTACGTCGACAGCACAGATACAGCCTCCTGCTCAGCCCGCGTCGCACACACAGAATACACCGAGTACCCCGAATAATCCAGTGTGGAACGACCTCATTTCGCTGCAAACTCCGGCGTCGAACGCCTCACTACCTCTGCAATACGCTCCTCCCCAAATGAACACATCAATATCTGCAACACAGCCGATCTCCATTCCAAACACACAGTCCCAGCTGAATGCCGCGAATTCCTATAGTAACCTATCCGCCAGCCCTCTGAACCCTTTCCCGTCGTTCAATCAGACGACTGGAATTTCACCCGGTGGTTTCAACAGGAGTATGAGCCTGAACACCGGGTTGAGCGCTCAGATGAATACGGGATTGAGTATCAGCCCTAATTTCACAGCGGGTGCATCACCATTACAACAGTCAACTTTGTCTGGGATGACACCGAATACTTCGAACCCCAGTCCAAACCCTTTCGCTCCCCAAGCCCTACCACAAATGCAGTCGTCGACGCCGTATGGTACGATGGGCACCTACCAGAATCAACAACAATACAACCAACAACAATTCAACCAATACCAAGCCCCACAAATGACGCCTACATTCCAGCCTCAACCTATGACGCCGCAGTTCCAGTCGACCGGTGCTACAAATCCGTTCATGCAGATGCAACAGCAGCCATCCCCGTCACCACAGCTACAACAACTCCAAACTGGGTATTCGTCGAATTCGCCATACGGAGTTGCTAGCACTCCTTCGCCGATGTTGAGTTCACAGCCGATGCCACAGATGGGGGTGCAGATGCAGACACCGTTCCAGCAGCCACAGCAGCAATTCAGCCAGAACCAGTTCACGAGTTGGGTGCAGACGCCTGCAGGGTTCGGTCAACAGCCTCAGCAGCAGCAGTGGGGAATATGAGTGGTGGCGTATTTGATTGGATGGCTTGGACTATGGTTGTGGTATAGTGATATCCTGGTTCTGTTTGTTACCTCACTCGTGCCATTCTATGGCATACTAATATTCAGTAATGTTTGGCCGCACTCGGACTTTGGTTGTAGCTAATCACTTGGGAAAGCATCAAAGCAAATGTTAGCGTTGAGCGTTGGGTGCAAGGTACGACAGCAGATGATAGCAAGAACGTATAATCATGATGATATCAAGGTTGGGTGTATCCTACGCTCAGTCACTGTCGAGCTCAATCTACACCGATCATTTCAGTCATTTTCGCTGATCAGAAGAACTGGTTGAACTTACGGTTTCGGCGACCTTCCGTTTCGCTCGGGTTGCAGCCGCGCGTGTCGAACTACGTCCTGCAGGAGCAAAGGAAAGCGTTGATTGTTTCGATGAAGAGGCTGTCGACTTTTTTGCTGGGGCTTTCTTGGCAGTACTTTGGTTGGAGTACCCGAGTGAGTATCCCATTATGAGGATATGACGGCGTAAAACCTCACCTTGCTGTCTTACCCGTTCTCTTGGTTGGTTTGGGTGCTTCTTCTTCATCGTCCTCATCGTCGTCGTCTTCTTCCTCGGACGAGACTTTCTTCTTCCCTCTTCCTCTGGCTGGTGCTTTGGCAGGAGCTTTTTTAGTTGTAGCAGCAGCTTTCTTCCCTCTAGTCGTCGTGGTCTTCTTGGGCGGTGGGGGTGGATCTGAGTTATCCTCAAAGTCCGAGCCTCCTTCTCCTTCCGCAACGTCAACGTCCATCATCATAGAATCTACAGAGGCCGCGTCTGACTCTTCGCCAGTAGCTTTCTCTTTGCCCTAAGACGACAGCGTAAGCGATACGTATACAATTCGGGCTTGTTACTCCCGGCAATGCGCACCTTTGAGTTTGACTCGCGACCATTTTGCTTCTCTGCATACTCTTTCTCCCGCTGCTCTTTGACCTTCTCCACCTTGAACAAATTCTGTTTCAGGCCGCACCTCGCCAGGGAGATTGATGATGAAACTCACGATGTCTTCCAAATCCTCTTCCTCAAAGTCGCCTGCGCTGGTCGAGACACCTTTCATGAGCCCCTTCAGAGTCGAATTCACATGACTTCAAAGGCAGAGTGAGTAGTCAGGAACGAATGCTCGCAGAGAAAAGCTTACGTCTGAATGGCGTGAATGTCATCCTTGTCTACAAATAGCTCGATAGCGTCTGACATCCCAGCCTCACCAAGCAATTGCAACTCCTGCGCAGACAAATATTCCTGCACAAGCGTATGCATCCTCACCCTTTGCAGTCGCTCCGAAATGGTCAAATTCGGATCGTCAATGCTCAACTCGGGCTGTTCCACGACGACTTTCCCGGAACGATTCGAACGCCTGGCGCGATGGAAGACGAGGACGTCACGAGGGTTGGCGACGCGGCCTTGAAATTCCTGACCAAACCGGACTGGATTGGACATTTCGCTCACCCCGGTTGTGTCGACTTTGAGTCGGACAAGGGGGAGCATGCGTGGCATTTCGGCTTCGCCTTCTGCTACTGCTGCGGCGTTGCGCTCGTCCCATTCTTCGTTGGCCTTCTCGATAAGCTCGTTCACCTACAATTTCTTGTGAGATAATCGTTACTTTTGATCAATGCGAACTCTTGCCTTTCGTTTCAGAAACTTTGAGATCTCCATACGATCTTGTAAATCGAACCCCTCCTCTTCAGCAGCCTCTTCCAGGCAGACTTCTCCCAGGACGAATGGTCGTACCGTTCGTAGAGGGAGTGGAATCAAGGCAGCCTTTTTACCACAGACCTCGAGCAGTCCGACATGTCTGGAAGGTCAATGAAAGGTTAGATTTGGCGGTACATACCAGAATGGAGACATACTTCTCGATAGATTCTCCCTCGCCTAGAGACGTTGCAACTGAGGATCCCGGCTGTGAGATTGTATATCTTTTACCGGCAACAGGTTCTGGTGAAATTCGACAGTCGTGCTCGTGCCCCCAGAATACGAGATCAATACTGTCATCAAACATGCCCTCCGGAACAAACTGCTGAGGACCATGTTGGACTCTACGTGTGTCGGTGTTAGTTCTGCTAATTCAGTAGCTTCTCAATACAATTACGTACCGATTTTGGTGAAGAACCAAGACATTGAACCAGTCATTCTTGTCTCTCGGCATAAACATTCTAACACGGTTGCTTCGCAACTCGTAATGTAGACGTTGGTCTTTCACGTTACCAACACCATAAATCGCCATTTTTGAGTTACCTTTCCTCAGCAAGACGGGTTTGATTGCTATGCCGGTGCTTTGCGCCTCTGCGTCATTGAGTGGAAGGTCAATCTTCCCGATGTAGTTAACCAGACCCGCTACTGAAAGCATGTCGAGGGCACTGAGTGCACCTTGCTATATCCCCTTGAGTCGTATTCTGTTATTGAGATAAACTACACGTACCGGTCCAGCTCCTTGTGGGTCGTCATGATTACCGTGAATGGAGAATACAGGAATGCTGACATTCAGGTTCATGTCTTCATAGTTGATTGCTGGGAATCTAATGCCTTTGAGATCACAACTACAGCAACTCAATATTCACACTGGGCGACTTACGAGAAACCAGCAGCTTTCCCCTCTTCGGGGTCGCTCAGTAGTTCGATCTGGATAGGTCTGTCACCTAGGGTGTATTCTCGCAGGAGAGCCATGACCTGGTAGAGTGTATCTCTTGAAGGTCTGTTTTCATGGAAGAGGTCTCCGCCTAGTAGGATGAAATCAACCTGAGAAGATGTGCGACAACAAGTAATAATAAGATTTGAGTATTCAATCGAAGACTTTGCGTAATATTGAAAGTAGATTGAGAGCATTCGGTACTCACGTCATGCTTGACAGCTAGTTGGAGGATTTCTCGGAAAGTATTGATGGAATCTTGGCCACGAACGGGATCGCGTTCGTTGTACCCAATATGATTATCTGTTGCAACAAGGATTTTGAAGGTATCCTCCGGTGCTGTCCAAATTGATTATCGAATGCAAATCCTACTACTCCGGTGAAGGCCACTAACCAGTACCAAGATGTTTTGTTCCAATGAGAACCTCGGGTCCTCGGTTTTGTGACCCGCTTATTGACATGTCGGTTTGGTATCCTGTTGAATCAGACAAAGACCAGGGATATGTGCCTTCAGGAGTCTTTCACTCGTCGGACGCGGTGAGGGACCTGAGGGTAATTAACGTGAAGGACAGACGCTGGAAAGCGCGTCGCGACGCGTGCACTCCCATATGTGGGAACTCACGTGGCAAATCGCTGTACCCAGTGCAGCAGCCAGAGTGCTGGAGCACTTTGCGCAGTATCCTCTTGGTAATAGTATCCTCTTCATCGCCGGTCTTTTCGTGTAGTAGGCTCAAAGTCCTCCAGGTCATTCATTTGTACCGAAGGCGCAGAAAAGCAGTCTACAACATATAACCTCGCTTCGAAATCACTATGACACACGGACAACATGAAAAGGAAAAGCCACCTTCGAGGGCATTGGTGGTATGCTTCCCCTTCAGTTCCTCGTTTGAATTGAATGACCGACAAGACACTGGTTCATCTTGTAGACTGGCACGGTCACTTTCTACCTTGTTGCTGCTCTGGCGGTACGTCTTGATTTGCTCGTTCGATCATGTGGAACAATGTGAAAGTTGACGAGGTGGCTGTCCATATGCATAGATGGTCATGGCGTACGTTGCTTCCAAAAAGTCTATTGGTTCATATTAAATGCTCAGACCAATACCATACACAGAAACAAATGGGTCCTGAACGAGACTGATGTCCCGCTATTCTTCCTGTGCTGCCAGCTCGTCGTCGCAGTCATACTATTCCTGATAGCGCATATGGCGGGTCTGGTTCAGTTACCTCTGGCATTGGACCTTCAAGTATGTAAGGGTCTCATTCCCATGGTTGGATTGAACGTGGTTGGTCTCAGGTATGTGTGAAATCTCGCAAGCCGTCCACCAGTGTAGCTGACCTCTATCGTAGTTTCTCCAACTACACTCTCGCCTACGTCGACGCGTCTTTCTACCAAGTCGCGCGAGGTTTGGTGCTCCCATTCACCGTTCTCACATCATACCTCTTCCTCCACTCTCGACCCTCTCTGAACATATTCCTTGCCTGCGCCATCGTCACATTTGGTTTCTTCATTGGTGTATTCCTCGATGGTACACACGTCTCCCTCATCGGTGTCTCATTCGGTGTCGCCAGTTCCATGATTACCGCCATTCATTCCGTGGTGATTAAGAAGAGTTTGGAGGTAGTCAAAGGAAGCGCATTGCATCTCTCCTGGTACACCAACCTGCTTAGTTCATTTGCGTTGATGCCCCTTATCATCCTCGCCGGAGAGTTTCCCCATATCACGGAGCTACTATATGGTGACCTCCCCTCCGCACCCGGTAGAATGAGTCCATTGGCTACCTTCCTCTGGGGTTCCATGATTACTGTATGTTTATGTCCCTCTTCTCTTGCTTGGCTATTGGTTACCGGAATCAATACTGACGCTGACCTGTATTCCGTTTCTCAGGGCGCCCTGGGTTTCCTCATGAGCATCGCCAGTCTGCTCTCTATCAAGGTCACGTCACCCATTACACACATGATATCTTCCGCCGTCCGTGGTGTAGCTGCTTCCCTTCTCGGAATGTGGTTATTCCACGACGTCATCACAACGTACGTTGCACGCCTCTCCTTCCTCTCACCGTCTGTGGCCTGCGTACCTGACCGTTTGTTCTCCCATTGCAACAGCGGCCGTGCTTCGTCCATTGCCATTATCCTCGCAGGATCCTTATACTACACATGGGTGAAACATCAAGAATCGCAAGCACCGAAGCAAAACCAATACGATCGTGTGCCGCTTGAGGAGGTTGAGGCCGGACGCGCTCAGAAATCGGACAGATCGGAATAGACAATCTTATAACTTCCCAACCTACGCCTGCTTCAACAAACTTCGATTAATCGCTTTATACGCTCTCTTTGGGATAGGTATAACCTATAGGTAAACACGGACTGGACACCATATAGAGGGTATATACGAATGTGGGCAGGGCCCTAACTAATTCCATATAATCACTACCAACTACAATCCATCTCTTGGAAGGGGCATTTTGAAGTAGAGAGACACTCGTGCGAGGTATGTCATAATACATGTGGTGTCGTCAACCCCCACCGAAATCGCATAAAATCTACATGAATATTATGAAGGTATGGGTACAAGACCAAAGTCCAGAGGACCTCAAATCTGGCAAGGTCCGAGAACATAATCATTATATGATTAAATAGAGTCCAAGTGGCAGGAAACAGATCGCAGGGAACGGACCGTTCACGGCGGAGGGACATTCACGGCGTTTCCGACACTCGGAGCTCTTCCCGCCCTCTCCAAACTGCCGTCTTCGAGTTCATAAGCAGGGCGGTACCTTTCCCTTTCCGCGTCAGACTTTACACTACGCGGCTTCGTCGTCGTTAGCGGACTCGGAGGAAGGATCGATTCTTCGTCATCTTCAGCATGGTCAACATCAGCTCGGTTATTTGCACGTAACCAGCAAAATCCGCTTTGGGTGCAGATTTGTGTCGAGTCTGAGGAGAGCATGATGAGGTTGTCTGGAATCGAAGGAATCATGGAAGGTGAAGAAGGCGAGGAAGGTGCCTCGAGCGATAGCGAGGAGACGCCGTTGGTCAGGATGGAATGGTCCGATGAGGAACTTGGATCTGTTGGGTCTGAGGACGCGGCAAGATGGGGTTCTGTTAGCGATGTGGCAGGAGGGAAATAGTCTGTGCTGGTTTCGCAGGAGGGTTGGATGCGTAATGCGGGATTCCGGAAGGTGTTGTATGTTGAGCCGAGGGATGTGTACCTTTGGATGACAATAGCTCGCGTAAGTCGGGAGAATAAGAGAATGAGTGAGCTCAGGGAACGTACCCTTCGTCGTAGAGCTTGCAGTATGGTACTTTTAGTTTACGGAGGAACCTCCAGATGTCACTGTATGACCAATTGATGATTGGGTTCACTCGGACGAAGTTGGGCCAGCCTGGGTCACAAGGATTCCGGAAGCCCAGCTTAGCTGTATGGAAGAAGAATCCTAGGTCAGCATGCGGTGTATGAACGGACAACAGTCAGACAGACGTACATCCATGGGGATCAGTCCGCCGTGTGCCAATGAGAATAGCCTCGATCTCCGGGAACTTGGCCTTGTAGATCTCCAATGCTCGTCTCATACCCTCGCCACCCTTTGCTCTCTTCGGTTGTTCGTGCACATTGCCATCTCGATCGATGGCAACTGCTCCAGGGGTAGTGGGTTGGGGGATACTTTCGACGGGTAACGACTCTTGTGATTTGCAGTGGAATAGATCGAGGTTGTATGCCCGTGCGGCATCTTCAATGAACGCTTCGAGTTCAGGGAAAGGGGAGGGGACAGGGATGTATACTGCTTTGATAGGTACTGGCGATTCGGACAGGTCGAGTTTCCGTGCTAGCACCGCAGTATAGATGTGTAATAGGACGGTACCTGAGCGATTCAGTCAGCAAGCGGAGTATGGACAGACGAGGGCACTCTCGACGTACAGTCTTTGCCACCGTTGAAGCTAAGTGCGATATGGTCCTGGCTTGTGTAACGTTACAACCCGGGCGAATATTGCTGAGCGATGAGAGAGACCCACCCAAAGGAGTCAAGAGCGTCTTCCATCACTTGGATGGCCTCCTTCACGAGAGGGGCGATCGGGTCCTCTGACGATGCGAGGTCGTAGACTTGCTCTGCTACTTCATGATAGTCTATGATTTTCATGGTCGATCGAGAATGCGCCGAGACGATACTGGGCATAGAGATCAAGTGTGGATGGCTACAAGTACGTGGGAGGATATATCGGGGAGGAGGAAACCCCTGTAAACGCTAGGACTGCCGGTGGGAGTGGGCAGGTGCAGACTCGGTGTCGAAAGTGAGAAGAGATGGCCGTCTAAGTCCAAGTATATATCCAGCACGGTGCTGGCAGGGAGGAGGATGGGAATGGCGTTCCGGCCGGGCATAGAGCACTGGCGGTGTGACCCACGGGATTGACAGTCCTCCATCACGGATGCATAAGCACTGAGCAATTTCAATCATAAGCATCTTCTCAAAATAATACCCCTTCTCGCTACCGGCAAACGAACAGGGGAACTTGGACATTCCAGCCGTGGAGTGGCCATGAGAGTTGCTGAGCACATCAATAGCCTGAGGCTGTCGCGACACCTCCGCCAACTGCCTGGCATTCATGTCCGCCGTGTCTAGCCGATAGCTGATACAGAGTACCTCAGTACATTCCATGGAGTAAGCAAACGGACTCGGGCATGATCCTCGCAGAAATCTCAACTCAGTAGATGTTACCACCAAATGCATGTATTCGGGATACTGGTACAACACACTCTACTAAGCAACCTCGGGAGACGTATCCCCAAGGTCGCCGTGCGGTGTGCGCGACAGGAAACAGACCCTGGAACTGCAGCAAGTAGTGTACGATGACACATACTTGGTGCTACATATGTCTTGTCAGCATTGAGACGCTTCGGAGCACTGCAACACAGGGTCATGAATGTAGATCACCGGACACGTAGCAACACAATGTGCCGCCGAACGGTCGTAAGAAAGTTTTCGTCGAGGCGACCGTAATGCGGACGACGTCGTACACTGCCGTGTATAAATGAGGTCAACATGATGAGGGACACAGTGACCCGATCTAGCCAAGAAGAAGCCGGTCATTATCTTTCTCTAGGGTGTTATAGTCACCAGCGCGATATAGACTTACTTGCGAAGTCCTCATCGGCACATCCGTCACATATAAAGGGAGGATATCACTAGGGTACATAAGCGTGACCCGCACATACACGACCGCCGTTATAACAAAGAGGCGGGTCTTGACTCTGTCTTCCTGAAACTTGGCAGAACACCGGATCTGACGCCACGTCTAGTTGCAAATTGCAACCTTGAAGCATCGTCGTAATAGTCGCCTAGGAAGTTGTCGCTCCGCTACGACCGGGCAAACGTCCGCGCCGTGCGTGCATACTGTATGAATCTGGTTAATGCGCAGTACCCCTGCGCGACGAAAGACGACATGGGTCCGTGTGCCCATCTCACCGTCGTCGCGTCGTTCCCTCGAGAGTGTCGGGGCTGGGTTTTTCTGACACGAGGATGATTGTGGGGCAAGTCTTGACAAACCAACTCTAGCATGTTCATCAGCCGTCTGGATGTTCATCGAGATTGGCACAAATACAGGCGCAACACGCGTCGAGAAAGCAGTTGTAAGAGGTTGTAAGGCTGAAGAGAATCTCTGGCAGACGCTTTGTCAAACTTTGTCAACGAGGGAACTTGATGTTGCATTCTTCGTAAGAACATATCACGAGTGATCAGGTCTTGGATCGATCGTGACAGAGCCGCTTTCGGAATTAGGACCAGTTTGCCGAGCGAATGAATTCCTAAGGGTTTCGACGTAAGTACCCTGCATAGATTCACTCACCATTTCGTCACCCGCGTCGCAAAAGCATGCATACGCGCAAGTTAGCTCAGGGGAATCCTGATGCCTGCACGATCATCTGCTATGAGAGAACCACAAAATCCAGCGATATACCGTCCACCCAGTCACGAGTACGCGTCGAAATTCCGTACTTACGCCGCTTTGTCCTTCATCAGGCATGATGACCTTCACCCCGTAACGTCCCCGACGTTACGGTTGAGCTGGATGCAGGTCCGACATTCTTCCGGCCGACGGAGGATACGATGTCGACTGAGACCTTGACACTCGCCCGAACTTGAGGCTATTGCTCGGTGCCACCAATGGCGACGTTTCGTATAAAGACATCGCGTCTATCGCCAAGGAATGATACGTGTATTGTACCGGTTGCGCACCTGCAAAGTCAAACAACGATGAAAACGTTCATCTCGTCAGCAGCGGCGCTTGCTTTTGTCTCCGTCGCGTCGGCGCAAGCCACCGCGCCTCAATGGGGCCAGGCAAGTCTCTTCTTCCATGCGCTGTCTGACCCTTGACTTGTTAGCTAACGGTTGTTTTCCGAACAGTGTGGTGGTATCGTAAGAGCGGCGTTCTCTTAGATACATGGAAACCGTTATTGACCAGACATGTGCCTTTTTGTTTTCAGGGTTGGACGGGACCTACCACTTGTCCTGCGGGATGGTTCTGCAGTACCCTGAACCAGTACTACTCCCAGTGTCTCCAGGGTACGGCGACTACCACACCTCCAGCTACCACGCCCCCTACCACGACACCTAATGGGCCTGGATCTCCAACGACGACGTCTTCTGCGCCCAGCGGAACAGTTACGCTCATCCCGGGGCTTTCCTTCATCCGTGCAGTGGTATGTGTCCTAAACATGCTTACGTTCAATGAAGCATACCTTGCTAATCATACACGTACACTTGCGTATGTCCACTTCTTGATTTGTAGGAAGATCCCAACTTCCACCAGTACCTCCGTTCCGAAGTCATCGGCAAGGCTTCGGACGCTGTCCTTGGTGATCCAAGCACTGCGGCTCAGTTCCAGATCACGGACGGCCAGCTCATCCAAATGGTACCCGATGGCACGAAGCTCTATGCTGTGGTTGAGTCGCAGACGGACCCTTCGGTGAAGAAGTTGAAGGTATCGTGGTCGACGACGCCTGCCACTGCTGGTACTTTCCAGTGGTCGGGCGATACTGTCGAATGGAGCATTCCGACCATTAACCGTCCGCAGTTGAACGTGAGTGCTCCTGTTTGTTTTATGTGGTTCCGGTGTGTCGCGATGTTGACGTTGTGATTCTTTATCTGAAGGCCTGGCTCGTATGCCCCGACGCGAACGGTAACAAGGACCTCTATGTTAACCTTGGCAGTTACGCTTACCAAACTCCTGCTGGCTGTGCGGATGAGACGATTCATGCGTACACGGGTCCCTATGCGAATGCGTGATCGTATAAGGGTGTCAATTGGGTTTGCTCTGTAAAAGTGTACATTAGATGGCATCTTCGTTCGACGCTATAAAACCCATGCATGAGATGATTTTATACCCATGCTCATGTACAGAATAGAAGCGACACCCACCCGATCGGCGGCTCCTTGAGTACATAGCAAGACTGTCAAACGACGTAGGTCATCACCGGCACCAGTGAGCCGTTTCCTACTGGCACGATCCTGCTACACGGTGACTTCTGAACATGACTGCGAGTACAACGCATGGCCCGATAGAAGTCGTGTTGGTCGATGAAGACTTCTAAAGTTGCTACCCTGACAGAACTGTGGTTGGTCCGTGCGATACTTACACATGGCAATCCACTTGTCAGTCAGCCGTACAGCCGTGCCACGCAACGGTTCTGTGTTTGACCGAGATAGTCCGAGTCCGAACACGTCGTCTGTAAGGTATACAGATTATTGAGGTCCAAGAGGGAGTCAAACAGGGAAGATGGTGGAATGAAGATATCGACCGTGTACAGCTCTGGTCGTTGTTCCGTGCAGCGCAGGAGGTCGAGTTGAGGCTCGAGATTTCACGAGTCGGACCAACGGAGGGACAGCATTGATGAGCGTGGGAGAGTGCACGTGACTCCCTGGAGTGGGCGCGAATCAGGCGGTGGTCGCGGGAAGGAACAAGACAGAATGACCGTTTCCTCCAACCATAGTCTCACCCAGCCCGACACTTGCAGAGAATGAAAGCCCCGCCGCCGTCTGACTAGAAGATGTCAGACTCACCTGGT
This sequence comes from Lentinus polychrous, assembly GCA_000787475.1. Taxonomy (NCBI): domain Eukaryota; kingdom Fungi; phylum Basidiomycota; class Agaricomycetes; order Polyporales; family Polyporaceae; genus Lentinus; species Lentinus polychrous. The sequence goes on along the minus strand of JSYW01000635.1, from coordinate 15,169 downwards.
CAAATCGCCCGGTACGCACATATTCTCGCTCCGTGTCTTACCCCGTTCACCAGGGATCGATTCGCATGATGCCCAGGGACGCGAGAAGCCTCCAGCAAGGCCTCAAGGAGTTGCTCAAAACTCGTGACATTCTTGACAAAGATATCCAAGTCCAGAGAATAAAGTAGGGCTCGCTATTCCATGTCGTCCGACGCCAGACACTCACAACCAGCTCGCCGCAGTCTTCGACGCCAATACTTGCGCCTGCTCCTTCTCCATCCTTATGCCAAGGATTCCAAGGATGCAGAGACGCATCTATGGATGCAGACATCCTACTCTCTCATCTCCATCTACAAGCAACGCATCTCCGCCCTAGATCGTGCCATCTTCAACCCCCCTCGACATCCGCCACAGACCCAGTCTCGGGAGGAGCAAAAGCAGCAGCACCAACGCAACTTTGTCGAATACCGCAAGCTCTTGCAACGCTTCAGGCAGTTCCTCGCCGACGAGGAACGTTTTTGGGGCCAATTGCTGCTGCGCCTCTACCGCAACTTTGCGATTGATGCCGCAGAACCCGCGCTCACGGCGCTTGGACTATTGCCAGAGGACGAGCCGCCGATCGCTGACGGTGCGCCCTCGCGCCGAAACCAGTTCCAGTTCCCGCCCGAGAGCGATGCTGTGATTGAAGAGCTCTTGCCGACAACTACAGCCCAGCGAGAAAGCAGGCTGACCACGTTCAGCAAGGCACTCGTCTGTCTTGGTGATATTGCTCGATACAAGGAACAGTACAATGAAGCCGGAGGTCGCCCGCGAGCGGGACATGAAGATGGTCCCCCCGCTAATCCCCCCACTAGAAGTCGGGGGAAGAAGGGCCCCCCTCATCCTATTCAACTGACAACTCGAAGACGCATCTACGACCGCGCGGAACTATGCTATAAACAAGCTCGGCTGCTCACACCTCATGATGGAAACCCGTCACATCAGTTGGCGATTATATGCTCGTATCAGAAAGAAATCTTTGCGTCACTCTATCATTACTATCGTGCGCTATGCGTTCGTCAGCCGTACGACACCGCAGCGGAGAATATGGGGAATGTCCTACATCGTGCTTTGGAACAGTGGAAAGCTCGCGGGGGGAAGCCGAAGGAGATAGAGATGGATGACCTCGGTCAACCAAACCATGCTGATCTGGCCCAGTCGTTCAAGGAGAGGATCATCGTTCTCCATGCGATGTGGCGCTTTGGCGGAAACGAGTAAGTTGTATTCAGTCCATAGCTTCGAATTGGAATATGTTGCCGACTACTTGTCAACAGCGTGGACGGTTTGGACAAGGAACTTCTCGCTGACCTCTATGACATGCTCCGCAATCGGGTTCTTCCCGAGGACGATATCAACAAGGCGGTCATCCTCGCCCAAAGCGCTCTCTGGAAACATCGTATGATTCGACACTCTTCTCACAGCGAGAAGAGGGTTCCACGTTCGCCTGTGGTCGAAGCTCGCATGGCAAATCACCTATTGGGCATGCACCGCGGGTTCATGGAATTGGGTTTACATGAGCTCAAAGAACCTCTCCCGCAGGATGCAGCCGTCGGGGACTTGGCTCAGGGTATTACTGCCGAGCTTAGACGAATCATTCCTGCTCTTCGTATGGCAGGCAAATGGATCCGTGCAAATACCAGGTATTTGTCGCAGGCCCGCGACGCTCGAGATCCGGCTCCTCCCTCTGAAGGAGCCAATGCATCTCCCCAGAAGTCCTCCCGACGACGCAATGGCAGAGAGCAACAAAAGGACAAAAACACCCAAATTGTGATCACGGGATTGCGCAAGTTCTGGGATGTCTATGTCCAATTTGCGAATGAACTTAGCGACAAGTTCCCGATTGACAAGTTGCCTGCTGCGAACCAGCCGTTGGAGGAGGATATTGAGATGACTGGTTTCTTACCTCTGCGTAAGTATATGTTTGGCGAGGCGAGGCAGTCCAAGGATGCCCAGGGAGGAGATGTCAAGAATGCAGAAGGCGAAGCTGGACACCAGGTGAACGGGACTAAAAGCCCTGATCAGGTTCACCCCAACGAGGAGCAGCTAATGCGTATCAATGACATCTTGACCGATATCAAGGGTGTCGCAGACGATGAGGTGCGGAATGTTGTATACACGGCGGTTGCAACTCATTCACTGATATATTTGTAGGTCACACCCGTGATACTCAAGGCAGGAAGATACGTATTGCAATATCCTCCTCCAGGAAAGGTACCTGCACCGACTCCAGCAAGGCAAGATGCGAAGAGACCCGCTGAGGCTAACGCAACGGGGGCCAGAGACCTAACCTCTGATGGAATTGCTTCGCATTCAAACACAGCTGACGAGGGGAAGTCCGAAGGAGAGGACGATATGATGTCCCGGACTGACACCGACCCTGTCGGCGATGCCTTCCGACAGGCGTTGTATTCTGAGGATGAGGATGAACAGATACTATACCCCAGGTTTGTATCATCAATTATAGTCGTTGGTACTGTAGCTAAATTGATGCTAGGCCTGCGCCGTCTCCTCCTATCGCGCTAAGCTCTGGTGGTCCCACTAGCCCTAAGACGATCAGTCCCAAGAGCCCTTTAAGCCCCAGATCTCCTCCTTTCAGTCCACGCAAAACGGTGGAACCTATAGGTTCAAACCGACCTGGACCGCCAGCCGACCCTGTTGCAAGCAGTGGTTTGGCACCGAAACAAGCCCCTCCCAATCCCGGCGTGAAACTAACTACCGCACATGATTTGCTCAATAATGTATTGAGCAAACGTACGCCTAGTGGCAATCACGCTCCGACACAACATGTGCGAACCCTGTCTAACCCTATGCCCCCGCTACTCTTCGGATCTGGACCTACACAATCGATATGGTCGACAGCCGTAGATGGCGGCCTCGCAAAGTTCCCTACTGTATCTCCGGTGCAGCCAAGCTCAAACCTACACGACAACGTCCAACGTGCGACTATCCATCACCCACCTGTACAAGACAATATGCCTGTATACAGCACGGCAGCTTGGCCGCGCAATCAGCCGTTCTCGTCTACTTCTCAATACCTTGATACTTCCTCGCCGTGGGCCCAGGTGCAGGATATGTCTTCCCTTCCTCGCTCGAATGCTTCTCATTATAGATCGCCTTCGGAAACGCTATTAATGACACGCTCGCAACCTCTACCTATTGGGACGCCTGACCGTTCATACGACCACCGTACAGCTACTACTACGGCTCTTCCCATTGGAGGGCAACACGCAAACGTGCATCCTGGTGGATTGAATGGGCTGAATCATGGACTGAATGGTGGAGGTATACCACCTTCGGTCTACCAAGATACTATTTATTCCGCATCGCCAAACAACGCGTTCTACCGACAGGAAGATCGTGGAGGCGCGTTTGGGAATGGTATGATGCCCACCATGGCGAATGAATCTCATCAAGCTCCAAGAGCGTTCCCTCCTGCTCCGTTCATCTCGACTTCGTCTATCTGGGGTAATTCTGGATAAAGCCCCGCGCCCAAGTCTTACGTGAAACTATTATCGGGCTTCTTCACACCCCCCATCACCTCATTACCTTCGACCTTGTCGGACTCCGATGATTGTCTATTCTTATGAAGTTCGCCGAGTGTGCTCCAGCTAGTCACGATCTTCCTTGCTTCCTGCTGCATGATTAGCCCGCGTTATACTATCGAACGCAGCTACTACTAGAAGCAGATAGCATCGTCAATCTCTGGATTTCGTTTTCCAAGAGCTGGGATCACCTGGGTTACACTTCATCCCGATTGTCACCTTGTGCGCGCGCCACCGGACACATCACAGTCATCGTGACGGAACCTCCTCACCTCCTCCAGACCCGAATTCGTCACTGTTGTATGTATGATCGTAAATCCGACCATTGTATTCTATGTGGATATCGCTGTCTCCTCGCCACGACGTCAATTGACCTGAGCAGTGATGACGCTTCTAAGAAAAGTGCCCATCCAAGAAACGATGCACGTCTAATTGCATGTGTCGTAGGTATTGTATACTTACATTGATGCGATGCGTCTGGTGTGCCAAAATCCAAGAAAATACGTGCGTGATAGTGTACAAATACCAAGAAAAATCTCTCCTAGGCGGCGGTGAGTGTCATCAGAGATACCTCAATCGTCGTCATCGTCGTCATCGTCGTCATCGTCGTCGTCAAGACCACCAGACTTAAACAAGCCCATGAGATCCTCCATGCGGAGTCTCATATTCTTGGCTTTGTCGCCTGAGAGCGCCGCATTTGCCAAAGCCCGCTTCTTTTCTTGAAGCTTTGGAGAGCAAAGTCATCAGCATCGACGCCTGGCACCAATACAATGCAACGGAATGAACATACCTCTAAGATACGCTCTTCGACCGTGCCCGGTATCGAGAGCTTGTAGATGTGCACATCCCGAGTCTGGCCTACCCGGTGTGCACGATCGAACGCCTGGTCCTGAAAGGGATTGTCAATACTGGAGGTATGGGAAATCATATGCGAACTAACCTCCAGCGCGGGGTTCCACCAAAGGTCGACGAGAATGACATTGTTGCAACAAGTCAGGTTCAGGCCTATCATGAATCGTTTAGTAGCTAAGAGTGCCATAGACAGCGATATACGCACCAGTGCTCCCAGCTTTGAAGGATATCAGGATTACGCGAGTCTTCTTGCTGTTCTTGATTGTCTCCAGAGCCTCTTCACGTTTCATCTTGTTCATAGAACCGTCATCTAAGTAGCGGGTTAATCACATGGTAATCCGAACGGAGGGAAACACGTACATCGAACATAGCGGATGCCACGGTCCTTGAGGAAACGCTCCAGGATATCAAGCATACTCGTGAATTGAGAGAAGATGATTGTCTTCTCTTCTGAATTCGATCGTTCATCTATCTCCTCCAGGATCTCCAAAACTTTGCGAGTCTTGGCGGAATCGGGCGGCAAGTTCGAGACGGAGACCTGTTTAGACTTGCTGAGCAAGTCGTCACAGTCGCGACAACTTTCTGGGGTTGACCCAGCATTAGAAGGCGTGATCCTGAGCAAACGTTAGCACTGGTATAAAATGTAGTACTAGGATTAGATCACATACTCCGATTGGCAGACTTGACATGTCTTCGTCAATCCGAGACCTCCGAACATGTCTGCAAGCTCGTCTGCGGCATCGTCGTCATTGCTTTTGGCCGCTTTAGGGTCTACAGCGGCACTATCTTTCCGGTAATCTTGAGATACCAAGGAAGGATGGTTACATGCTGCGAATATTCTGTGTATCAGTGACGCGACTCAGATGCCATGAAGCGAAGAACGTACCTTGACGCAGGCGGAGGAGCAGAACCAAAATAGAAGTGTAAGCCTTGTTGAGATTGCCCTGTTGCGCCAGAGAGTGTACTCGCTCCTTGACGCGCTCTTCCACGCTGTCATAGAACGTTCGCTCGTTCAAGTCGAACTCACATTGTATATTCTGAACGTTCCGCTCAGGCAGATCCAACAACGGCTTCCCGTTCAAAATCGTGGTCTTCGTACGTCGAAGCATGATAGCGCGCAGGACAACTTGTAGTCTCTTCATAGCCCTCACAGGCTTGTCGTTCTTGATAGGTTGCGCGACCTGCTCTTTGAAAGTCGGCCAATCATTCAACGGTCTGATGCGAAGGAATTGGATCAGGGAGTAAAGCTCCTCGACATTGTTCTGCATTGGTGTTCCAGTGAGGCACCAACGATACTTCGCGTCTAGGGAACAACAAGCCTTCGCAGCTTTCGTTGCCCTGTTCTTGATGTTGTGAGCTTCGTCAAGGATAATACGCCACCATTTCACACGGAAAAGGGCATCTTTCTTTTTCGGCGGACCCTTCTTCCTCCGAATTGTACGGCCAATGGCGGTCTCAGAAGAATCATCCGACGAGTCAGCCTTAGACTTGCTTTCGTCTTTGGAGGGCATATAAGCACCATGTTCAGACGAAACAATCGAGTACGTTGTGATGACAACATCCGCTCTGGCGAGTACTGCCGGGTCTGTACATAATGAGCACACGTGCGATGCATTGACGTTATATCCCTACCTGTTGTTCGGTTCTGGCCGTGATGCTCAATGACTCTGAGACCGATTGTCATCTTCTTGACTTCGTCAGCCCATTGCGAAACAACAGCGAGTGGGCAAACAACGCTACAGGGAGGCGCGGTGAGGCAGGGAAATCAGAAAAGGTGTATTTGATTGCTCTTACAGTGTAGCAGCTGAGTAACCTCCCTTGAGATCGGCTCTCTGAGGGCGACCATCGACTATTCGGGTGATTGCTTGTATAGTCTTCCCTAAGCTAAAAAGGGAAACGCGGTTTGCGAGACTCCCAGGATAGATCCAAGGCAGAATGATACTGACCCCATATCGTCCGCGAGAATGCCTCCTGTCTTTTTACCCGACTCCCTTTCGGCCATCCACTTCCTGCCAAGGACTTGATGAGGAAGGAGGGTGATATTCTCTCGGAAGCCCTCCACCTTAGCATCCTCCGCTGATATTTCCTGGTCGTCATGTGTGTAGACGTCGGACACCAAATCGTGTAATGCCTTGTGCGTATCTGCCGCAGACATTTTGACGTCAGGAACGACATCAATATCGGGGACCTCAAACGTTTCATAATCCGGGCGAGGTTGTGTAGAGTACTGGATGTCACGATTGCTGGGAATGTGGATGGGCGTCGCTTTGGAAGAGGATACCTTGGGTTGTGAGGAGAAAGGTTTGGGCTGTGAAGATGAAGGCTTTGGTTGCATGAAGGCGGGTATCGCCTGGGTATTGCTAGCATGGGGGCGCAGTGGCTGAGGTCTAGGCCAAGGTGTATTGAGAAAAGTGCTCATAGCTATGAAGGAAGAGAGCTCACTCATCATCTTCAGAATCCGATATAACAACTGGCCTTTGACTCCTGCCTTTCACAGGAGAAGGCGGGCTAAGGGATGATGTTGAAGAGGCTATGGACTAGTATACAGTGAGCGCGGTTCTGATCATGAAAGAAAATCACCTGCATACAATCGCACTACCAGTCGACGCGACTAAGATAGGGTCCTGGGACCGTTCGTTCCTGATTACAGGGTATAACTGTGCATCTTGGGCAAACTGTTTGCGCCTGCGAGAGACGTAAATTAGTCTACACTGGCAGATACCGCCGACGCTCTTATCCGGCCGCAGGGTAAATACTTACAATCGTTCCATATTGCAAGGGGTATCTCTATTGGGTTTGCTACCCAGAGGAAGGAGGATGTTCCAGATTAAGCTCAAGTTGAACTTGCACGCGATTCGGAACCATACTTATAGGCACGTGTGCGTGACCAGAGTTTTGGCGCTTGTAGTGGTACCCGTACTTGCGCAACGCACGTGTTCGCTACGCGTAAGTGAAGTGAACCGTAAGTGCACGCTGTATGTCTCCGAGTTCGAGCGACTGGAGAGCGAGATTGCCTGCGAATGAATTACTGTGTTGATCATGCTACATATATACAGTGCTTCTACAGCCGGAAATGACTCAGGACAACAGCAATGCATGCTTTATACCAGTGATGGAATAGCACATTAGTAAGAAGAATCTGCAGTAAGTACTACCAATCATGCTACTGCGTGAGGTGTGCCTCAGCTGGACTCAGACAATATAGAATCTATGGTGGTCTCCGACTCGCAAACCTTTTGTACGTGCGCGTTCACCAAGCGTTCAAACTCCCTGAGGCCTCGGATGTCGTACTTATGGAAACTCTCAGAAACAAACTTGCGAGTACCCGTGGCCTAAACCGAATACCAGCTGTCAGCTTTATGCTATGAAAATGGTCTCGTTTATATACATACATCTGCCGGAAGCCCTCCTAGGACATCAACAAGACTCTCTGTCAATCCTTTGTCAGATGCGAGTTCAGGCTTGCGGAGTCCTTCAATGATGGTCTTAACCGCGTCGCCTGGTTGAGACAGTAGCATGTACGACCTCGCCATCCGGTAATACCTGATACGAGGGGTGTCAGCTTGGCATGAAATGCACTGAACTATTAGGTTTCAACGTACGCCTTCGGATATAGAGCATCGTAAGATAAGGCTTCCTTGGCATCTTGCAACGCCCTGTTTGCATCTTGACCAGGTCCATCCAACTGCCAAGCCGCGGCACGGTTAACGAGGCAAATACCGAGTAGCTTCCGGATCTTCAGGTCCTGTTCCTCCGTAGGCTTTTGAACTGCTGCATCGTGCAGGTATTCAATGGCTTTTGAGTAGTGTTCCACGGCAGCTTTGCGATCTTTGCGACCGATAGCTTGGTTTCCTCGACCTTTCTCTACTTCTGCTCTTTCAAGCCCTTTCACGACCCCGACCTTGTTTCGAGCATCGACTCCTTCAGCAACCTCTTCCGCCTCTTCACTAAGAGGGTCATCAGTATATGATACAAAACTCCGGCCATGACAGACGCATACGTTGTCTCAACTCTCCAAGTGAAAGGTTTAGGGAGAGAGTCAAGGAATGGACGCAGAGCAGCGGCATGAGGCTGAAGCTTGATGGAGATCAACAGAAGTCCAGGTAACGCCGGACGTAATGGTGGTAGCGGAGACGCTATAGCACGCTTGATGGAGCTGCCGCGAGTTAGCGAAGAAGGCGGTTGCGGTCACTGCAGACTTACTCTAGAAGATACGCTGAAGAAGGAAGTCCAGGCGGAGGTGAGTCGGCTATGCGGAATGAGCCCCTCTCATCATCTGCAGACTTTATTATATATGGAGACAATGTCAACTTGAAGCCTTCGATACTTACAAATGATCACTTGGAAGACAGGTTGTGCACCATCGGCATATTGTTCACTGAGTTGTCCGTTGGACAACTGAAATCCCATAGATTGCAATTGCAACACCCAGAAACTACGTCTGGTTACCGGTACAGAGTTGAAGTCGAAGCCAGATAGGTCGGTATTCGAGTTTTGATTCATATTGTCAATCGCATTGACTAGGCTGGCCACCTTCTCAGGATCCTCCGACGCCAGATTGGCAAGGCGGTGTACCAGGCTTGCAACACCTCCGCTGTGCTCACGTGGATTATACGAGGACAGGATACTCTGGAATGCTGGCGGGTGAGATTGGGATTGCTGATATGAATGAAAAGACATCTTACGAACGTCTATTGCTGCCTGGACCTCCGGAGGCACATGTGGCAGTTTATATGCACTTGAGGATCTCTGGCTTTTACCTCCTTGCTGAGCCATTGGGAGCAGATCCTTGACCAATATAATATAACAACTTGATGACACGTAGGAGGTAGGATGTGTCCTACTAGGATATCGAAGTCTTTCAGATGTGTGTCTTCGAAGAATCAGGAAGAATCCTGGGGCAGCTCGAAACGATTGGAGGAGTGAGAGGGCACAGAACAAATTGTATTGGGACATCGCCAATCATGCGTGTGACATCACTGTTTATTACATCATGTGATCGCGACTTCGATCATCTTCTGCGCTTCTGAGGCTACGAGGACCTTAAGTACCGCAACCAGGTACCAGGATACAACGAAGACTTATCGCAACTTGCGCGCAAAGACAAGCCATTGAGAATTGTAAGATCATATCTCAACCGGACTTTCAGGTAAGAACTCCAAGCCTATACTATGGCCTGGATCAAGCGCAGCAGCGATCGCGGTAGTCATACGGTTTACAGTATACTGACTACCGTTCAGCTCAATAGGGATCTATACATCGCGGCAACATGGCCGGCTTAAGTAACATATACCGACCAGCCCCAGCAACTCCTCAAGAAATACAAGATGTGGAGACCCTCAAATCAATTATACCAGATCAATCATTTGAGGCCATCCTGAGTGTTCTCCGAAGACATCGAGGTAACGTTGAGAAAGCTGCGTCTGCTCTTTTGGAAGGAGAGAAAGGAAACTCTCCACCACCATACAACACTCTCCCTTCAAATTTTGGAAAGGACAATACTCAAACTGTCGGTCCCCGTACTCCTCCGCGTAAGTGGCTCGTCTGTTTGACATGCGTATAGACTGACAAATGGACAGCATCGAAGCCTGAGAAGGTGGACCGTCCAGTCATAGACCTAACAGTAGATGACGACTCTGAGTTATCAAAGGCACTGCAAGCCTCCCTCGAGGATCAAGGACCGCACTTCGGCCCAAGTCAACGAGCACCAGACCCTGCTTGGGCCATGGTTCCTTCCAATGTACTCTCATGCAAAGGCCGAATCTGGTTGAATCACACCCTAACGTCCATTCTTCGTAGGCTCCGACAAGCGCAGCACCCCCGGGTATGTCAGAAGAGGAGTCGCTGCAGAGGGCAATTGAACAGAGTCGACTCGAAGCATCTGCAACGGAAGAACCTTGGGGGGATTTTGAAGAAGTTCCTCTTGTCAATCGCGTCAGAATAGGAGACCGGTTAGACCACTTGCTCCCTTTGCTATCACATATGTGAATTGACTGCAATCCAGCCCCGTCGCCCTACGCCCGACGAACGTCTCTATGATATACGCGTCTCTCATTGTGCATGCCTTATTTTTCGTACCGCAAGTACGATATGAGGTTGCACTGTGGCGTTATGCACCCAAAAGCATGGATGAGTCGGATGCTGCGGGCCCCGTCCAGGTAACTCCGCCGCAGCCTGAGGAAGGCGACGGTAGGTCTTAACGTAGTCACAGAATTCGCGGGCTAATATTGCTCACTAGATTATGTGATGTTTTCTCTGCAAGAGACCTTCGTTAATATGGACGTTGCGAGAATCACTGAGCTGAACGTGGACCAAGCTATGCATGCATTCGAGCCATCAGAATGGAGATCCCTCAATGACTCAATCGGAGATCTTGCCTACCGTAAGGCACTTGCTGGTTGTTATCGTGCGGTTCTTCTAACGCAATGTCAGAATTCTATAACAAACTCACATGGGTGACTGAGAGCTGTCTACAGGAAACTAGAGCCGGTGACGCTCAATCCAGGTACGCTCTCCGTAGACAACAGTTTCTCCGTCTAGTACCGACTCTTCTGTTCCGGTAGACTATTCTGGTTCCGATATGGATTCAGCGATGCTGAACCGTACTCAGGTCCCCTTAACAAAGCGAACGATATGTCCATCGTGAAAGTATCAGTTCGCGGGACACCAGATGCCAACGACTTGCTCTCTTGTCTCTCCCTGGAACTAGCTCCTACGGCGGATAACGGTCCGCGACAAGTGATCTCCACACCCTCAGCTGTAGTTGCCTTTGAGCTGCTGCGAAATGTCTGGCCAGCAAGCCCCGGGAATCGTCAAGCATTCTCTTACCCTAGCCATGTGTATCTGGATCAATTCCTGAGGGAAAACGCAGGTCTTGCGGAGGACAAGCGTAGAAGGCAGGCTGAGTTGCAGAGCAAAGTGGCTGAACTGCAAAAGAGACGAACTGCGCTGACATCACACAATGTTTGTACTCCCACCACTCGACGACTTCCCTTGCTTTGTGTTGACATGGGTCACCTAGAATCGAAGCACGTTGGCAGACTTACGGTCATCGATCTATTATTACGAGAATGTGGTCGAAGACGAAGATCCCGTCCGTAATGATGCGGTTGCGGAGATCACTTCACGACTCAAATCATCACTGACGAAGATAGAGGAAGAGCTACAAAGTAGAAAAGCCCACTCCATGCTCTGCTTCGTTGCAAACTAACAATTGCCACAGACATCGACCGAACAATTACTGAATACGAGCAAGAAGCAACACGTGTATTTGACTGTCCCGAGTTACAGAAGCATAGAGTAAGTATTCGCAATGATTGAAATCCCCTTTGAGAGCACAGAAGCAACCTCTGTTTAGTATGATCTTCGCGCCGTATTGGTTCATACAGGACAGTATGGTCGCAGCCACGTCTACTCTTATGTGCAACACGGTGGGCTCTGGTACCACATTGTCGACCACACCGTGACCGAGGTCCGTGCCTCTTATTGTGGTATGTGACGTCTACGGCTAATCTATCGTAACAGGTTCCCGAGAAGACAGTATTCAATGATGATGCCGGGTTGTATTATAACGCTGGACCATTTCTTCTGATCTACAGTCGCGCACTTTCGGAAGATGATAACTATGGATCTGCTCCGTGGCCGGAAGGAATCAAGGTATGCGATGATACTCTGACTGATGAGATCGCAGGTACTGACTGCACTCAGGACTCGGTGAAGCACAATAACAAAGAATTCTTTGCGAGTCTGCCGGAAGACGTGGTTGTTAACATCGAAGACCCAAACTCACCTCCAACGATGGCATCTTCCGCTGAGGCAGAGCCACCAACGCCGAGATCGGAGGCCATGGATTTATCCTGACTAAGGTGGCAGATGCTATTGTGATCTACAAGATGTACTAGTACACTGCGTTGCGGTATTCGAATTGTCTAGCCTTGACTCTCCTCGCTGTTATAGGCATTGCTCTTATGTTTCGGTGTGAAGGACCATCCTTCCGGTGCCGGTCCCAAGAACATTTCTGAAATTTTGACCCAATCTTGACTGCTTCCGCTTGCTAAAAGTGTTTCTGTGGTACGGATCATCAGGGGATACCTAGGAAAAGTTTCAATATGCACCCACCAAGTTCGTTTCTTCCCCTGAAGGCCGGAGCGCGTTCATTGATACGGGGAGGCAGAACTTCCAACAATCCGATCGGCACATAGCGATACTGGAAGGATAACGCTTCACAAAGATACCGGCGGGTAGTATTGACTCCGGCCGTATCAGAACCGAAGTGACTATTCAAAGTCTGTAAGTTCCGATCGCAAGGATCATAAGTTATTCACTCACTTGAGCCCATACTCAGCATACTGTATCATTGCCATTTAGTTACGGTACAGATGATAAAGAAAGTGGCTTACTTTGCGAACTAGCTCTAACCTCTCGGTAGCGCTGATATCCCACTCCCGTCTTTCCTTGATCTCAGTGAAGATCCAGGGCTTGATCAGAGCTCCCCTTCCGACCATCACACCATCTACGCCGCAATGTTCCATCTTTTCCCAATAATCTTGAGAGGAGAAGCAGTCGCCGCCACCAAAGATAGGTATGGGGGACACTACCACGCAAGCTTAATTTGATGCTGTGTTATAAAATGCAATGAGACTCACGGCCAACTTCTTCTTCGCGAGCTCGCACCGCCTCAACACATTGCTTAATGTAATCCCAATCCGCGAGTCGCGAATAACGTTGCTGACGAGTTCGCCCGTGTAGCTATGGGATGTAATTTTCTCAGATCTCGCATGGAGAGATTTGAAAAGGAACGAACAGTCAATGCAGCAGCACCCCATTCGCAACTCAATCTGGGCATGAGCTTGTGCGCATTATTGCGTCCATCCTTGACGCCTGTACGTAGCTTGACAGTCACAGGGATGTCTCCGAGAGCTCTGCCCATTCCAACGACATTTTTACCTAGCCGGCCCGCGGCGTCAAGCACTGAAACGATGACCTTGGTTAGCGTCGATGTTGTGCGCGATGATAGCTTATGAATGCATACGAGCAGATCCACTTCCAGACCGGTATACGAGGTCAATCGGACAACCACAGTTAAGATCGACGAAGTCTAGATTGCCGGCACATTCCTTTCCGATGATCTCCGCAGCGGGAACCAACTGAGTTGGTTTACTCCCAGCTATTTGCATACCGAAGATCTTTTCCGACGGATGCCTCCGAACGAGCGACCATTCTTCCTTAGAGGCACCGAGGAACGAGCTGGCTAGCCCCACTGAAAGCACATTCATGTGTCAATAATATCCGTCCTTGAAGAGATGCAAGAGTCATTACTTTCTCCACAGGTTATGTCCGCGCCATAATCAACGCATAATCGACGGAACGGCTGCATGTGACATCAGGTTAACAACTCATGTGCGTTGTGAAGGGTACAGATAACTTACAAGATTTCCAACTGTGGTGAGCGGCGCAAGATCTATGGTTTGCTTGAAGTCAGCAGAGAAGTTCGTATAGAGCGGAAATGATACATACAAGTCTTTCCATGCCAATCTAACCTTTTCCTTTCTACTGGACGGAGAGGCACATCGGGAGTGTCAGTTTGCGCTTCGGCATTCTGTGCAACACTATCGGAGGCTCCCGAGTTGAGAGTTTCTTGTACTGCGTTTCCGACGTCGGCATCTTGTTCAGGCTCCTTGACAATTATGACATTTTGTGAGTTGGCGTTCTTGGCTTTCTCACTGCTATCCCCGCCGTTGTTCTGTATCTCCTTGATGTACGCATCGGCTACAGGATGAGGATACTAGTTGGTGAATCAGTAATATTGATATACGCGGCAACATGGAGCCTACCTTCTTGGTACGGATTTGTTTCAAGGTATTCCCATCTACAAAGTTGAGCTCTGTCTCTGCTGCCGCAGTACGAGCCTTTTTTTCCTCGTCAACGGTTACTTCCCAGTACCCCATCTCGCCCTTGCGTACGTGTGCGCCGAGGAAGCGACACTTTAAACCTGTATTGCATTCACCCTTCAAATGATACACTGGGCAAGTGGTCGAGAAATCGAATGACGGATTCTCAAGGTCGGTCATGCCCTCATCGATTTTGACAAATGGTGGGACTTCGCTAAGGTCATTAGGGGACGGAAAATGAATGTCTCTAGGTTTTGCAGCTAGATAAGCATCAACATCATGAGTGTTTCTGCATCTAAGGGGAGATGAATCTCAATGTGAAAGATTTTCTAAGGTGAACGTCGACGTACTCCGAGCCGGCCTCGCACACTTGTCCTCTCGCAATCTTCCAGCAGAGTTCCGCATCGTCTCTGATTTTCTGGAACCGTCTCCCCTTGTTTGCGCCTGTCCTCGCTTTTCTCTCTTCCTTTGTAAGTTTTCGTCTCTGAGCTCCGGTTTGAGAGCCGTGTTGGTCTGATCCTACGCTCTTGCCCTCAGAGACATGACTGGTGCTCCCCTCAGCTGCGTCATCATCTGGGATTTCACGAGTTCTATTTGAAAGCCGATATCTGCAAAATATATCTCTGATGCGTCTCAATAGCGTGCATGGAGGGTACTTACTGAGCTTTGATCGGAGCCGTACCAGGCGGAAGCGAGGTAGACATCTGGATGTTGAGTGTCACAAGGACTGGAGATCACTACGGGCAATGAAAAGTTTGTAGTGAAACAATTGTGAAGGCAATCGTGAACAAATGAAATGTGGAGTAATCGTTGCAGTTAGATTTGTAGCACTGCAAATGATTATCAAATCTTTGGGGTCTGACCAAA
>JSYW01000634.1:0-12323 GCA_000787475.1 Lentinus polychrous | reverse complement strand
TATACGCGGGAACGGTCACGATCATTTCCGGAGATGAACACAGCGGAAAGTGAAGGTTTCTTCCGATGCTTTGAAGCCCTCTTCTCTTCTGACATCTGTTCGCTATTCTCGGGGGTGGAAACCATTTACATCGATTACAAGTTTAATCACTGGCTCTCCAGGGAGTTTCTTCAGAGTCTCCAAACAACCATCTTCGCGCAGGCTAACCTCCTACATTTCCGAAGTATGACTTTTTCATCCCTTAGCCTCGCAGAGTCCATTCAGGCCGCCGTGACTTGTCTCCAACAAGACACCGAGACTGGCGAAGAGAACGCAGATGCAATTATGATGCGCTGCCAAACCCTTCGCCGGATCACCATTACTTTCGACGCCACCTACTCACAGGACTCTCTCGAAATTGGCCGCCGGATGATTGCCCTCGTTGATATGTTGCGCTATCGGAAGGATCATGGGCATGAGTTGGAAGAACTTGTCGTAGGCATCCGCTACCAAAGCCATAGCGCCCGGCCCTGGATAGACTCGTCCAGTTTGGAGGCGTTGAGACTGGTAGTACAGTCCGTGATTGTCTGAGGAGGCGATCAAGTTGTTACTTCTTGCCAACGCTTTCGTACACGTCTCTGTAATTCAAATATCGCGCAGTGCCTCTATCTGTTCGTTACTATGCTCCATGGCTTGCGAAGACACCGCACAACGGAACCCCATACATTACAGCATCCAACAGCGTCACGATGAGGTTGAGGACCTCCAATCCCAAGGATTGGACCAGCAGGTAACAACAGAGAGCATACAGAATTGTTCCGATAGAGTGCAATCATGCAAGAGGGATGCCAATTGAAACGTAACCGCTACAAACGCTTCTCCGGCAAACCTAATTTTGACCACGAGTACCTACTCTCCCAACAGCAGACGCTTTGTCCCTCAGGTCAAACAGGCGACTGTGATACTTGAGATGTAAGACACCGGCATGTGCCAACGACGGGATGTGCCTCGCCAATTGCTTGAGGTACTCCCACGGATCGACATAATTGGGGAGCTTATCAGAACACCAAACAAGCTCACAGCATATGAGAGTAGGCAACAATCGTTCGAACAGTGGATTGAAAGAAGACTGTACTTCTTCGGGCAACTGTTCAAATTCGCAATGGGTGATGAAGGATGACCGTGCTGACTGCACTTCGAAATCGATTCGCAGGGTTGTGATGGTGTCGAGCGGGAGATCCTGCAGGAAGTACGCCAATGACTTCCAGTCGTTGACGGTGCTCCGAAACCCAGACACCGGTCCATCGACATAAAATGTCAAGACGACCTCGCGTAGGTGTGCGAATGAGGGGAGGTTAAGAGGCTTCCATGGATTTTTATCCATCTCTCTTAGGGGTACAGGGAGGGTTATGTGCAAATAGGTGAGCGTTGACTGTGCCGGAGCAAGAAGCAAGGCAAGGTTCGGAAGGGCCGCGAAGGGGAATATCTCGGTACTCGCAGATGTCAAAGCATCTGTTGCAACGGATCGCCTCAATGCATCCACAAAATCGCGTCTTAACATAGGGCCGTCAACGAACAACGCTTTCGGATGGAGAGTCACTTTAGCCTCCGCCCGCAATAGTGGCATCTGGGACTGTGGTTGCGACCTGGTGTGCACCGAGAGGAAGGATAAGCTGTCACAATGGAAGCGAGAGAGTAGGCCTCCCAAAGTAACATCGATAGGTGCCCAGAATTCCGTCATGATAAAACTGACTTTTCGCAGAGTCTTCGCTATGGGGATGACGCTGGTTACCCTTGCGGAGGAAGGGGAAGAGTCGAGTACTGTGTCGTCACATGTGAA
Organism: Lentinus polychrous; assembly: GCA_000787475.1. NCBI lineage: Eukaryota > Fungi > Basidiomycota > Agaricomycetes > Polyporales > Polyporaceae > Lentinus > Lentinus polychrous. The sequence continues at coordinate 10,504 of JSYW01000634.1, read as the reverse complement.
TAGTATACCCTTGAAGGTCAAAGATTGTAGCTTGGGGAGCAGATCCCACAATTCGTCCGGGAACAACTTTGCGCTACCGACGTATGTGGGTTGCATGATATGAGGGAAAGTGTTATCGCCCTCGATAACGAGATTCTTAAGGAACCTGGCCAAGTGTGCATATTCCGCAATCTTCGACAGAGAGGGTCTGAGCCCATCGGCTGAGTTATATCTAAATGTAGTCGTTGCTAGGAGATGGGGACGTGATGATTGAAGGAAGCTTCTCGAGACGTAGGTGCAGGCTTCCAAGGCGTTCTTGTCGTCGGAGAGGCAGGAGAGGATCTCCTCTCTCAGTTCGTGCGGTAATGGAGGTATTTGCGCCTGTCCCATGCTCTACTGATTTGAATCGACAATGGCACTAAGATAGCCTACGCCCAGGATGTATCCGACTAGGTGATACGTGCGAAGTGAGCTCAATGTTACTGGCATCTCTTGGATGTCGTACCTATTGTCGGAGCCTACAGAATCGACCCAGGTTGCAGCTGGAAGGCGTAATTCGCGTTCAGAGTCGCCAGCTGGCAGCGACCCCTTGCCAGTGACACTAGTTAGATAAGAAATCTCAAACAGTTCGCTCAACAACCACGAGACTTACGAGTCGGTTAGTCTCCTAATAGCACTGGCAGATGGTACAGACGAGTATAGTCCTCGTGCCTCGGATGCCTATCTCCTCTGAGTCTCCTCCGAGACTCGAGTACACATGCGCATTCTCGGGGATACCAGCATTCCCAGCGTTAATATTCCTAGCATCAAAACGAATCTCGACAAAGCATGACTGATGATTTGATTGACGCGATCCCGTGACCCGTCCTGCTGAACGTCGCGATATCGATCGGAATGGGCACGAAGCATTCAGACATCCATAAGACCATCGCCAAGAACAATGATACACGTAGGGTAGGATAAGTAACGGTGATTAAGCAACAGGTAGAGCACCGAATCAGATGCAACATCGTCCACACAACGCGGCATGAAATAAATCGGGAATAGGGGCCAATCCGTCTAAAGCGAAGGGATGGAATCGGAAGGGTGAATATCAACAGCCGCAAGTATACGGCTTCTCATGACACCCACCCATTTCCTCACTCCGTTCGACTTCAACGTTATTCAACCTTGCTATTGCCCTCGTCTTCAGGCTCCTTCTCCAATTTTGTCGTGTCAAATTCGTGGGTGTCAGGAACAGGAGACATCGTCAACGGCGAAGTGGACATCACACCCAAAGTATTCGTGTGCTCTGGACTGAGCATATCAGATTTTTCAGGTATAGGTTCTGAAGGTCGGCGAGTAGGCTGAGAGGGTGCCGTGTTATCTTGTTCACGAGCGGCAGGGAAGGCTGAAGGTGTAGCAGCGGCGGAGGTACCGGCTGCTGGTGTAGGTATAGGTTCAGAGGGGGCTTTCTGTCTTGCTCCGCGACCACGTCTGTGAGGCACGTAATGAGACAAACGTGTTTTGTTCTCGGGTCCAGGGTCGAATTCATCATAGATCTCCTCTCCGATGAGTTCTTCGAGTACGTCTTCGAGGGTGATAATTCCCAGCGGGGCCACAGCTGGGTCGAAGCTTTGGAGAAACTGAAGCGAAGAATGAGTTATCGTGTCGTTGATGATGAGAATGATGCATGCTCACCTCTTTCATGTTCTCTTTGGGAGGGACAGCATCGTCTGGTAGACTTTGTTCGCGTCCGATACTACGTATCCGTTCCCATGTGATCGTGGCAGGGCCTTTCGACTCGTCCTTGTCATTCTCAACAGCAGCTTTCTCCTGAGTCGTATCCTCCTTCTCCTTAGCCTCCTTATGCTTGGGAGAGCTGCCAACCGTACTGACTTCTCCCTTTTCGGCATCATCCTCGCCGCTTTTCCTACCTTTCATACGTCCCCACCTCCGCTTGTGCTTCTTCCCCTTCTGCTGGTCACCTCTCAGCGTTGCGTCCTTATCACTATCCGCTCTGTTATCCTCCGAAGCGCTATCATCCGAATCGGAACTGTCACTACTGCTAGAATCGTCTGCGCCGATACGTTCTTTGAGCCGTCTACGGAGACCTTTCTTGACTTCATGCTTGATCTCTTTCGCGTGTTCAACGCTGTAGCGCGATATGACTGCCATGTGAGAACGACCCTCCTGGAATCTATCGAGGATGGCGAGAAGAGGCTCATTGGAAGGCACGAAGGGAAGTCTGGCGAGGGGGAGATGGCGAAGAGGGGTAGCGTCTGTTGATATGCCCAAGGTTAAGAAAAATACCTCAGGAGTGTGAACGAAAGAGAGAATTACTCACCATTGGGGTCCAATAACAAACATTGCTTCACAAGCAATACTCCCAAAATCTTCTTCACTTTCCTCCCCTTCTCAAGCACCGGCTCGCCCTCTTCGTTGATCACAGGAACTTCGACCTCCTCGTACACTGGTACCCTTGAATGACCACTATCATATATCCTCTTCATCGTTTCCCTATCCAGCTTATCCTCTATGCTCAACATGAACACGTCGTCAATCGGGGTCATGGCCTGCCTGACGACCTTTTCTTGCAAGTCGAGGGTGGCACCGATGATATTAACGGTATCCTTCTTAAGGTCACCGCCGAGGGAACCGGTGGTGGCGTGCAGAGCGATGAGCTCTTTGAGTTCAGCGCGACGGTACATGATGCCATGATGTTGGCCCAGGATGAGCTCCATAAACTTGGCAACTGGCCATGAGATGACGCCCTAGATTTTCGAGATGAGTATGTTGTATATTGTGACCAATGCGAATGTGGGGTACGCACGAGAACGATGATCAAGATCCTGACAAACCACGCAGCGTGGGCACCGATTGCAAGACCATAGCGTGTACACACTGACTGGGGGATAATCTCTGAGAAGCTACGAACGACATTGTTCAGATTGCCAGGTGTCAGAGCGGAAGGGGGACGAAGAAACTCACATCACAATGAGTACAGTACTGACAACTACGCCTTGGAAGCCACCGCCAAGAACAGGGTCCGCTATGACTGGTAATGTTTCGTTGACGATCATGTTTGCCAAGATGAGGGTAATCAGGAGTAGGTGGCCATTCTTGCGGATAGGCTGAATCTTCTTGGCGTACTCCTTCTGTTTACTGCGAAGTGACAAGGTGGCGGATGAGTGAAGAGAAGACGAAACCAAGAGCTAATTCAACTCACGGCGTACCGCTGATGCTCAAGACATGCAGCTGGGTCTCATCCAAGCTCATGTAGCCAAGCATAAGTCCGGCGAATACGCCGGACAACAAGACGAGGACGGGTATAAGAATGCCATAGGTGATCACTTGCCACTTTGGCAAGTCTTCCGTCTTCCTCTTTCTGAGAACGTGATAGTGTTCCCCCGCACCATGGTTGTCGTTGCCGCCGAATACAGTGTATAGGAGCTTCGGGACCTGCTGAGCGATGACGGTCGCTATTGGTGCCAAGAGTCGTGTGCCCGGGGTATTCAGCCGCAGCGGGGATGTAGGTACTACTGGCATATACGTATGTGGTTCTTTCGATTTGGCCTAAGCTGTCCACGGGAAGAGGGAGATTGCGATGATGAGCGTTGAATGCAAATAACGACACAAGATAGCCGTATGAATGTTTTGAGCTCAACGATGGCTAGTAGCGTCTTTTGAACAGACGATGCTGAATGGAAGAGCCACAGAGATAAGTGGGGGACCTGTGTCGTCGGCTCCAAGGATGCAGTCAGCCAAGGAGTTGTGGTCCAGCGGACTTTCGCTTCATCCGCACACAGCCTTCTGCAATACTCAAGAGGCGCGGTCACTCGCGCAGGAATACAGGCCTATGCTCGAGAATATCAGAGTCTCGTAGGTCGTAGGACGGCATTGGCATTGCTCGACGTTTCGTATGTAGAAGGACGTTCTCGGATTTACTTCTGTAAGTCGACTACGTTGACGTCGTCGTAAGCTCGGGAACAGAGTTGCTCCGGATCCGTTGTCGGACGTGATACAAACAGGGAAACTAACACATAACGACTCTTTAGCTCAGTGGTTAGAGCATACGATTGCAAATCGTGGGGTCCCGTGTTCGAACCACGGAAGGGTCTCTTTTTTTTTGTCTCGTTCGACGATCTCACCAACCCCCTGAACTTCCGGCGTAGATTCCTCCAAGTCAGTCCAAATTCCATTTCATGATGCTCTTAATTGTTACTTATCTTGTGAGCACTAGTCGTCGCCAGGGCGCAGGGGACATACATGAGATTGTCAAGATCATATTCAATGTCGTAAATCGTGAACTGCATGCAGTTGTAACTTGTATGGAATCATCAGGTACCGCCACCCCCATCGCCCTCCTTCATGGGCATATCACCCTCGTCTTCACCCTCATCGTCATCATCCTCTTCCTCCTCTTGTTCCATCTCAGCCTCAGCTTCAGCCTGCGCTTGAGCCATGGCGGCGGCTTGAGCGATAGCTTGCTCAAGCATCTTCGTCTGCTCATCAGAAAGCCATGATAGCGAGAGCCCACCGTCAACGGACGTATCCGATTGGGTTGGTGCTGACTGTTCGGAGGCTGGAGGGGGTTCTCCTGATGACAAGGATGCCATGGGTGGAGGCGCCGATGGCTGCGATGCTGTTTGAGCCTGGTGTGATGCGTTATTGTCAGGTACAGCTCCGTAAGACGGGTTCGTCAGTGGATGGCTTGGATATGGGTTCGGGAAGCCAGGGGGCGGCGGAACATGCGGAGGGGGATTATTACCCATGATACTTGATACGTAACCTCTCAGGAGTTCGTACATCCCCACTACCATGCTCTGCGACTGTTCAACAACTTCCGGAGAGAGTTCACCTTCTTCGTGCATTGATGCGATTTGCTGTTGACTGGCTGTTGCAATGTCATTCCACATCTTTGCTCGGCGCGAGGCATCTTCATCCCCGTCGTCCTTGTCCACTTCGACTTCGTCAATGGGTGCGTATGCGCAGGGAGAACCACCAGCCACACTGAGACCTGAAAGTAGATTCCCCGATCAGTCATTCTAGTCTGCACGAGACTCAGATAGATCGCTGACCTTTCCCACCACCTGCGCGATCCTTGTGTCTCTTGATCGCATCTCTCCTCGAAAAGACCTTGTCGCACCCATGGCACTTCCAAGCCTTCTTCTCGTGTATTTTCTCGTGCCTCTTGAGGTCATGGCTCCGAAGGAAGCTGGCAGGACAGCTCGCACATTTGTACGGTCTGTCACTTAGCCCAAACGAACCTGGGGTATGCGAAGGGTGTACGCGGCTCTGGTGTATCCGAAGACTGTATAGTTTAGCGAAAGTCTTGGTGCAGGGTTGAACGAGGCAAGGATAGATTGCCATCCCAATGTCGGACGTTCCCGGTCCATTAGCTGAATCCGAAGGTGGCATAGAGCCAATGGGTATGTTAGTGAGGATACCCAGCATCTGAATGGAACCCGTCACTTCCTGAAGCATTCGAACGTGTTCGATACGAGCACGCGGTAAAGAGGTCACGCTGAAGAGGAATATTTGATGGAGCGGATGGTGAATAGATGACACAAAGGCGGGATCAGGAGGACGAGTATGCGGGACGTTAGGTTCAGATGGTGCAGGTGGAGGAGGGAGAGATGAGATGGCGGAGGATACAACGTGCACTGCATTAGAAACCTGAGAAAGGAGATCGGGATACGTTGTCGCACCAAGAGGAGGAAAGCCGTTCGCGCTGACGGGCATCTGTGTTGTATTGGACCTCTTTGCGGTTCTTGTATCAGTCACCTCTTCGTCTCGGGCCCTCTTTGCGTTTACAGTCGATTGTGATGCGGGACGGAAGTGAGTTGTGTTTTGGGCCACGGAGAGAACGACTTGACTGAGCACTTTGGCGAGTGAATTTGAGATTTTGCGAGAGTTGATGCAAGCTTGTAGAGTATCGTATATTGACGACGATGTTGTCGTTGTGGAGGGAACACTTTGGGACTGCAGAATTGTACGCACTTGGGGGTCCTTTTCCGCCAAGGAAAGAAGGGAGTGCATCGTCGATAAAATAACATCGAGTTTCTGTGCCCTCGACACGCCGCCGGTGTGTGAGCTCTGCACATTATGTGACACACTAACGTCTGGAATCGGTGCAGGTACGCTTGTGTTATCGATTGTACGTTGCTCCGGGGTAGGAGCAAGCCCTGCTTCGAGCTGAGCCTTCGCAATATCAGCCAAAAGCTGGTCGCCTAGCCTGCGAGCCATTTCCTCTGCCTCCGCATCCAGGTCTGCCTCATCGTCTTCCCCTTCTTCCCCGCCTTCCTCTCCTTCGAATTCTTCATCTTCACCCCACTCCTCCGAGGTACCAAATTGTGGGAGAGGAAGCTCCATATCCGCTGCGCTGCAACCTATTGTGTGATGGCCAAGCTGACAGTGTATCGAGTTGATTTGGCCTTAGATTCGAAGATGGGGGGACTGGTTTTGCAGCGGCAAAGTTGCTCAGATCCAGTTAGTGTTCTAGTGTTGCGCGAGTAAACCAAGGTTAGGCAGCGCGGTCGCGAGGATGTAACATCCTTACATGAGTGATATATAATATGTCAGCTATTTCCTCAATGCACTTGGGAGAGAATAGGAGAAGAGGACAGCCTGTGGCTGCACCTTGAGCTTGAAAGCTTGTTGAAAGCAGTAAGCTGAAGTTCGAAGCAAGCTTAAGAAATCACAGATTCGAAGCTAAGAATACTACTTACCGTAATGCCTCGATCGATCAGATCCTTACTCCTTCTGGAATACGTTGTAGAAGGTCAATAGACGCCTTTATTCCTTGAGCTTTAAGCAGCGATTAGATCAAGGGCTCAAGCGAACCACATTCTCGAAATCTCTGTATTCGGCCACATACTGTACGTATCACACTGTTTCTCAAACACACGGAATACAATTCAACTATAGTACAGATATAGAGATCATTCAACGTTCAACTTCATCAAAACCGCAAGCAATGCTGTAAATTCCTCAGCTCCGCGCTCAGTCTTTGTGGGTACGAATCAAGGTGAAGAGCTGGTAAGGGAAAACGTCCGACCCCGAGCCAGGAGGTGGGCATCTATTGAGAATAATCTGAATCATGTGCTTAGCCAGACATGAAGAATTAGGCAAAGAACATATCTACCTTGCCCTCCGGTCCCTTAACGGATGCGTCATTGACTCCGCTGATAGTCCAAGCTCTGCCCGGAGGCTTGCTAGTTTCGATACTAGGAGGACATTGTTTTAGTAGGGGCTTATAAGGGTAATGCTCGCACTCACGTGTACACGTGCTGCCCCATTCCGATACGAGGTGTGATAATCCAATCTTCTCCCGTGAAGGTGGGGGTCACCTCCCAGCCCACGGATTTCTCGCCGAGCACGCCAACGGGTATTCCCTTAGGATCTCTGCCACGAGACAGGCGGTATTTACCACCCTCGAGTTTGACGACAGTCCACTTGGGATGACCGGTCAGACCACGGAACAAGACGTTCACGGATAGACACACCTCTGGGGCCCTGACGCCAGGAGGCAAAACCAAGACGTACTCAGCACCGACCATGCCTGGAGGCGCAGACGCCCCGATATGGCGGTCTCGTTCGAAGGTCGAAATGAGGTAGGTACCGCTCGGGAGAGACGGGGCTTCAGAGGACATGGTTGAAGCTGGTATCTTATGCGGGTGGATGCTGAGCGTTGAACTAGTAAGTAGTTCTGCGGAACAACGCAGGTTTGCACGCACATTGTATACAGGACCCCCGAGCGCGCATGGCCGCAAACAATGAAACATGCCCTCCTCCGTTCTTCGGTATCCGGTACCTTGCTCAGCTACTCGACGGATAAATCGGTACGATCAGAGGGAATTCGCCTCCCGAGCAGTTGGCGAGAAGTAATGCGTAGATCGCCTTCCACAAAACTGGTCAGCTCTCCTATTCGTCGCTCCAAGTGCATGCAGGATGGAACGTCCTAGTGACGTTACCGTTGCACATAGACGGACAAGGAGATCCCAACCTCGTTCCCGTCCCAGCATTCGGTACGCGGGTTCGACCTCATCATCGAATGGAAGTCTGTACTCATATATTCATCGGCTAGATACTGTAGACCTGATCAGTCTGAATGACCTTTGCGTGAGAGTTATGAAGTCGTTCGAGTATTCGAGGCCGAACTTTGGAATCGGACACTCGGGCTCCATGGTCTGCCTCGACGAAAACGCAGAGATGCATACCGAATCCGCAACAGAGTCCAGAGTTGTGTAGCAAGGAGTTTTCGAACTCGCAAAGGAGGACGGAAGGGCGAGGAGAACGCGTCCCTGCATGACGGCAATACGATGTTCAAACCTCTACTACGTGACTAGGTCAGACAGACACCTGAGGCACGAGGCCTGGGGATATACGTCTGTCCACGTCTGCCGTTGATACTTAGTACTATGAGTACGGCAGTTAGTACCCATAACTCACTTTCGGAAGAGACAAAGTAGAAGCAGCGCTTAGTTGGCTCAAGCTCAAGATTAGTGTGCATATAGCAATACACCGCTGAGCGGTCTCCGATATAGCCTAAAGGTGATCATTTCTCGAATATCGAGACCGAAGATCGCAAGTTACTCTTCCAATAATTCCTCGATTAAATTCACGCCCCGCTTTTGGGAGGTGTTCAATAAACAACGATGTTGCAGTTGTATAAATCACACGGTCAATCAACTTCAGGCTAAATTCGTATTGGGTCTACATATCCACATGTTCACGGAACATACTGCAACGTTCTGTAATGAGTCACTGGAACTGAAATCACAGGCGACATCGGAAACCTTTCCCTTCAGGCTGTCGCCGGGCGGCTCTAGTTAGAGGGAATGAAATTAAAGAGCTGCTGAGGGGAAGGATTAGGAATAAGGACACCCTCTAGGACGACCTAAAACACTGTGTCAGGCCCCATATTGGCGCGGCGATGCCAAAAAGCAGAAATACCTTTTCCTCTCCAGATGGGCCGACCTTTTGAGTGACAGTCCAGACCTTCCTGTCAGGATCGCTGCTAAGCCCAATACTACCGTATCACATCAGCAAACTAGTGAAGGTGTGAATCGATTTTCGTGACATACGTATATCCAGATTTGCCACCTTCGGTGCGAGGTGTGATAATCCACTGTTCACCACGGTACTCGGGAGTCACCTCCCAGCCGACATCGTTCTCGCCGAGCCTCCCAACGGGGAAACCGTCAATTTCACCGCGAGACAGACGATAGTTGCCACCCTCGAATCTCACGAGCGTCCACTAGTAGTAGCAAGCAAGTTAGACGGCGAAGCGAGATGGCACAATGAGAGACATACCTCCTCGGGTTCAACGCCACGCGCGAGAACTACCACAAACTCTGCCCCCACCTCGCCTGAGGGTGCAAGTGCTCCAACGAAACGATCCGCTTCGGGTCCCTGTTGGAATGAAATGAGATATTTGCCGGTGGGGAGAGATTCAGCCATGGTAGATGTAGTACAGAACAGATGGGGTGTAACGTTAGAACTAGTAGCAGTAGTTCTGGGGAGCAATGGAGGGGCATATGCTCACTTATATACACGAACGAGAGGCGCTTTGACAGCTGGTCTTCAAATACATCTGCAAATCGATCCTCATATTATTGAACGTGTCGCACGCTCTCTGAGCGACTCAATCGCCAAGGCCTGGGCGTGGTCAGATGAGTTCATTGGTACCCTGAACCCAACCGACGAGAACGTATAGGGGGATTACCTCCGTGCATCTAATCAACTTTGCTATTGCCATTGGTCGTTCGTGAGGCGAATGAGACTGAACTTAACTTAAAGCTGACCTTTGTACAAAGTGAGGCTCGGGATCCTGCTATGTCGAAGGCATTTTCGACGGACAGGGAAGCCGATTCTATGCATCGAGATTGCAGATGATTCTCGTGAAGCAAAAAGGCAACCTCCGCTACTCGGAGGCCTCATTCTACCTCCTTCTGATTCGCAAAAGTGTCAGCCAAGTTTTGCGCTATCCGGGAACTTACCCCATTGAACATTAGGGAAACAGTTTACATGCGACTGCTTCAAATCCTCTCTTCTCGACATATAACTCATCCCACACCAGTACGCCGCTATCGAAAAGGCCGCATTCATGTGAATATTCAACCTTATATTCGTGTCAGAAATTCGCGCACCATAGAGTGGGACGGGTACTGGCATTGTTTTCGAGCATCTTTGTTTTACCCCTTCAGTCAACGTGCTCATTTCGCTCGCAATATTACAGTCATGCCAGTCATGAACGTTGAACAGGAGGTAGTCTCGCCATACGTGGTACAAAACATGTGCACCTGGCGAGACGATTCGGTAATCTGTTCCGTGCAATGCTATCCGTCAAGCGGAACTCGGTTATGGTAGAGCTGTGTGGCGACCATTGATATCTGTATACACCTGGCAGAGGGGTAATAGAAGGTCACAGTCGTTGTCCGTCTCATACGAGGATTTTACCTTAGGCGAATTTTAGCTCTTCCCCTCTGTTGCTCTTATAGTATCGGGAATCCTCTAAGGCGACTAGACTCGAGCTATTCCA
>JSYW01000633.1:0-13824 GCA_000787475.1 Lentinus polychrous | reverse complement strand
GAATGGAAGTCTGTACTCATCTATTCATCGGCTAGATACTGTAGGCTTTATCAGTCTGAATGAGCATACCCTGTTACCCTGCATCGTACCACGCATCCGTACCTGTCCAGTCAAGGCGACCCCTTTGTACTTGCGTGAGAGTCATGAGGTTGCTCGAGACTTCGAGACCTCGAGGTCGAACTCTTTACTCGGACGACATGGCCTGTCTCGACGAAGATGCGGAGATGCGTACCGGAAGTTTGAATATATCGCTGCCATGCAGGAGGTATTATCCTCGTCCCTTCCAGCTTCATTGCCACCTTTGGAGGCTGCTTGATGTCCAACTTGGGACTTGGTGGCAGATGTACGGCAGTACCTATCACTCACAATGAGTTTCTCCCAAGAAACAAAGCAGAACTGTAGTACATATAAGCGGAACGTTCATTAATGTTCGCCTTCGGGTACGAAGCATAACAGTACACAGCACGCTGCTTAGTATTCTCTGAAGGGGTGCGATTAGATGGAGAGATGAACGATGACCTCTTCTAGTTCCAGGAGTCGTGACGCGCAAATCCTGCAATGAGGGAAACCAGAAACAAGAAGCGAGAAACCTGAAATCTGAGAAACGAAATGCATCAGAACCGACTCGGCGACTCCGTTCATATGCAAACCAGAAACAGGAAACAAATCAGCTCTGATATTGCCATTGGTCGTTCGTGAGGCGAATGAGAGTGAACTTAACTCGAACTGACCTTTGTACTGGCAAGGACGGGCTCGGGATCCCAGGTCCCGACGGACAGTGGAGCCGATCTAGGAAAATGAAGTACTCGTGACACAGGTGGTATGCTCGAGAAGCAGAAAAAAGGAGAGAACCGCTGCGTGGGGCCCTGGGATGCCTCCTTCGGAGTCGCAAGGTGCCAGTGTCAATCAAGTGTTGCGTGCGGCCTCGCTCAATCCGGCGCTCACCAATGAACATATGTATGCCACATCTTTGAGAACGACAGCTCCCAGTTGTTCAGACATTGTCTCTCCCTCATATTATTCAAGTGCCCTAGCAGTACGCTATCGAATAGACCGTAATGGCGTGAAGATTCATATCGATGATTGTATCAGAAATTGGCACACCGTTTGACAGTGACAGTGACAGATTTTCGAGCATTGTTGGGCTCAAGTCTCCAATTTCATCTGTGCTCGCGTCGATCGCGAGTATACCGCCTATTGAGCGGGAAGTAGTCTCACCATATACCTAGTCTCGAGTGTGTCCACCTGTCGAGATGACTCGGAGATCGGTTTCGTGCAGCACTTATGCGGCAAGCTATATGTAATCCTAGCGATCGCAGACGAAGCGGAGGGTAGACCGCAGACGTACAATGTTTGAATGAACTGTCCGAGTCCGAGTCGATGATCATTAGGCCCGTGGCGCCGTGGCGGAATGCCATAAGCGCCCGTTCCAATTGCAGCTCTTGGGGGCGAGATACCCGCCACACGCAGAGACTGCGAGTAAATTACATACCAAAGCATTCCTTTCTACAAGGTAAACAAGAATATGCAGTCTTTGAAGCCATTGGAGGCATGGTGAAAGGGCTACATAGCCTGAATGTTGTCAGCTGTGCGCGAGACGCAAAGCGTCAAATGCTCGCGCGCGGGAATTTTCAACCATGGACTATCCGGCAACCGTACCCCTGGGATCCTTCATTACACCTCCTCATCACACCATACAAACGTCTCCGATCGAACGTCAATATCGTGAATGTCTTTAGCGGTAAACTTATCTGGCCGCGATCTTTACGAGGCATACCAGAATGTCTTGAATGCGCGGGGAATCGACTGGGCATTGTTCACGTATGAGAAAGGCTCCAATGATTTGAAGGTTCAGGCTACCGGGAACGGCGGCTTGGAGGAGCTGGAGGAAGAGTTTTCAGACGGCAGGTATGGTTGACATGTCGTTTTGATGTCACGTCTTGCCTTGTAAACATGTATTCATCTTGCTTAGGATGCAATATGCGTTCGTCCGCGTGAAGGACCCCAATGTGAGTTTCATATCAGCGTCAGTATGCCGTAGGTTACTAAATAGAAGTAAAAACGCAAGAGCTCTCTTCCTAAGTTCGTGCAGATCAACTGGTGTGGTGACGGTGTCCCTGAGGCTAGGAAAGGTCTCTTCCACACCCACTCGTCCGCAGTAGCAAACTTTCTCCGGGGAACACATGTAGTAATCAGTGCCCGCAACGAAGTAAGCTCTATTTGATGCAATGATCAGCTCTCCGAATGACCTTGCTCTTATTGCTACGCAGTCCGACGTTGACCCAGCGACAATCATGAAACGCGTCGAAGCAGCTTCTGGGGCGAAATACTCAGCGCAGAAAGAGGCACCTCGCAAGTATGATCCCATTGCGCCTGTCGGGACGAACTATACGCCTATCGGGAGACCCGATATTGCTGCTATTAGACGAGAAGCTGCGGCGAGCAAGCCTGCTCCTACTGCGCCTCGACCCGTTCCGTCTGTTCCTACTTTGTCTGGCGCAGCTAGAGCTCCGACAGTAGGTAAAGCACCTGACGATGCTTGGGGTGACGAGCCTCCGAGGCCTGCCACTGCTATGTCTCCACCGCCTCCCCCGGCGAGTTCACGTCCTCCGGTGGTCGCTTCGAGTCCGTACCGCGCGAGTCCATCTGTAAGCTTATAGCATATCCCCGCATATACCATGCTCATAAAATCATGAATTGAATAGGCCACTCCGCGTCCCGCGCTCTCCGCGCCTGCTCCTCCAGCGGCCGCTCCTCCAGTTATCAACAAACCCAACGACGACGACAAGATTGGACCCGTTGGAACGGCATATACGCCCATCAAGCTGCAACCTAAGAAGCTCGTCAATCCGTTTGCTGCCAGAGAGCAACAGGCGAAAGAGGATGCCATGGCCGCACAACGAGCTCCTCAACCTACTTGTGCGCTGCCTTTCCCTTCATCCCGTTTACTGCGCATATAGTCGGTGATATTAACATCCCGCTGACATGTATATTTTTTGAATTACAGCCGGCAAGAAACTGACATGGTCAGAACGTCAAGCTCTCGCCAAGAAGCAAGCCCAGGAGGAGGAGGCTAAAAGTAAAGCGGCTTCGTTCAGCGGCCCTACTGTTACTGCAACGCCTACAACGTCCTTTGGTACCGGTACTGGAAGCGCTGTCCCGCCCCCGCCCCCTCCACCTGCCGCACCTCGGTTCGAGCCCCAAGACGAACCAGAGGAAGAGGCTCAACCTACATTCACCCCAGTATGCTGCTTAATGCCCCTGGTCATGTCGGACGTCTACTAACCGCCCCTTGAACTGACTTGATTTAGCCTCCTCCACCCCCGGCGCCCCCTTTTGCTTCACGCCCAGTGCCGAGTGCGCCCACCGCGCCTCCTGCAGCAGAGCCTACCACCGGAGCAGCCGCTCCTCCTTCTCCTCCTCCTCCTCCTCCTCCTCCGCCCCCACCTCCAGTTGCAAGAGAGCCTTCTCCGGAGCCTGAGACCAGCTTCGGTGCTTCTCCTCCTGTGAGTATACATTCACATCTGTCGCTGATCGTATGCGAATTGGATACTAAACTATGCAACGTGTTTGTAGCCTCCGCCGCCGCCACCCCCTCCACCACCGGTGTTTGCCGCTGCGCCTCCTGCACCTCCCGCCCCGGAGCCTGAGCCTGAGCCCGAGCCAGAACCGGAAGTCACCCATGCTCCGGCTGGCAGTGCAGGTGGAGGATTGAGAGCAGTAGTTCAATACGAGTATGAAGCGCAGGAAGACAACGAAATGAATCTGATTGAAGGCGAAATCATTGAGCAGATCGAGCAGCTTGATGAAGGTTGGTGGTCTGGTGTGAGTGCCGATGGAACGAGGAGCGGATTATTCCCGGGTACGTATCCTCGATATGAATCTACTCTGGAATGCATGACTGACTAGCTGCGGTTGATGTAGCGACCTACGTGGAAATCATTGAAGATGCGGGTGAACCTGCTGCTCCACCCCCGCCTCCGTCGCCTCCTCCTGCTCCTTCTCCTGTACGTACCACGATCTCCTCAGCTTACTCTAATGATTGAATTCCTGCTAGCCTCCCGCACCCCCTGCGCCCCTTGCGCCCGCCGCGGCGGAGCCGGAGCAAGACACAGGATATACCGCCATCGCTCAATACGAGTGCGTTCATTCTCCTCCATTTTCAGGAATTGTTCCATATAGGGTGCGATACCATCATTGACGGTGTCTCCAAAATAGCTACGATGCCGCGGAGGATAACGAGATCTCATTCAAAGAAGGAGACAAGATCACCAACATCGAGGTCGCCTCTGAAGATTGGTGGCAAGGGCAAGATAAACATGGGAATGTCGGGTTGTTCCCTGGTGCGTGCCTCACTTCCGATACATCCGCGTCCATACAGTTGACCACATCTTCCCTACTCAGCTGCTTATGTTGCGTTGGAAGAATGAGTCAAAGGTGTTTGAACTATGTATATCGTATTGGAATGAAGGAAGATAAGAGAAGTGTTTCTTCGACTGAACTTATTACTTGGAAATACGATGTTGCTACTGATTAACGTCACTAATGCAAGCATATGTCGAGTTTTCACCAGATCGCTCAATTTTCGATATGAGCATAGGTACGAGCTGGGTACGAGCGGTCACAAGCGGGGTCCCAGGCATCGCCGCAGCCATTGTGGATAATGGGAAGTATCGTACAATGAGAACACTGATATGTATCAGTCAGAAAACGTTTCTTCTGTGAAACATGATGGTGAGTGCTCTATGATGCTGCTCCTTGTTCTGTGCGTCTAATTGTACATGTCACGCTGGTATAGTTGCAGTAAAGTTTGATATTTTCTGAGCGTCGAGATGATCCTTGGTAAGTATTATGGGTGATGTTGACTGCTACCCTATGGCGTCTTATCTGCATACCAGTAGCGCACCATCGCAGTGCAGCGGGAACGACAACGATGGCAATCCCAACGGAAGTCACTTGCAACGTAAGTTGATAGCTCTTCATGCCATTGACCAAGTGCCAAAGCTGATCACGGAACGGACGATTTCGTAAGACCATGCGTATACGGGTATTATTCTCAGTGTTTACTTGCCAATCACGTATTATAGTCAAGCAGCTAGGATTGTAGGGCATTGCAACGCGTGCCCCTTGGTACAAGTGCTTCTGACAGCAAGATCCAGCATACAGCACGTCGAAGCTCGTACTGAGCGAAAATCTCTCACACTGTTGTTGGCATATCGCAGGGTCATTAGTCCTCCAGGAAAAATGTCCAATCACGCTGCATTCATATGCCCTTCTAACGATACACCATCTATCACTACGCAGTACTGAACGCCCTTTTTGTCCACTACGGGCGCGAAGTGTCACGGATCTATCTTCGCCTCCCACCCAACCTGACATTGACGTTCCAAATACAAATTTCAAACACGTGCCTGACAGCATCTGATTTGGCCAATTGGCCTGCCGTTGCACTGACCATTTTGGTGGAGCACCGTGAGCCAATGTAGCAGTGCTTCCAGCGGTATATCAACCGCTCTCACGTATACCGGAGGGGATGACGGTACGACCTCGCCCAGATCGATCCTGCACTATGTCTAGCGAACCGGGTTCCACCAGCTTGCTTGGCTCTTTCGTCGTTACGGTATGCACATCCTTTATGTACGTTTCCGACCATTCCTTGCTTGCATAAGGCCTGACATCCATCAATTATTGACCTTAAGGCTTTATGGCATAATGGTTGCTCAGTCATATTTCTACATGTTCAACAGTGCTAAACGCGACTCCTGGTGGTTGAAGGGTTTGGTACTTGCGGTCTGGTCCGTAGTGCAATGCCTCGACTTGCAGCGATACTGACGTCGGGCTTTTCAGGATTCTCGATATCTTGCATACTGCGCTGGTCATCCATATGGTGTACGAGTACCTCGTCAGGGATTTCGCTGATCTAGCCGATGTTGGATTCATAGTTTGGTATGATAGTGTTCTCGAGGCCTTAGCATGACTGATAACTTGATTTCTGTTTCTGATTAGGAGCGTTGGTGTAAGTTTCAATGTTTGATCCACGGTTGTTTCGATCAATTCGTAAATTGCTTGCAGCTCTTTGTCATGGTAGAGGTGTGGCGACCATCCGTATACATCGAGGACTATCTTACAGAAGGATAACAGATGGTCATTGTCGGTCTTGTACAAGGATTCTACATTAGGCGCATATTCCTGCGTGAGTATAACTCCGCCCCTCCCTGATGGTAGAATCCAAGCTCAATACACCTCGGCCAGTGTGTGGTCGCTCCTTTGTGGTGACAGGTGTCACGGTAAGTATAACTCTGCCTGAAGCAATAGAAACGGCTCACACATGTGACCAGGGCTTCCTGTTGCTCTTACGTATCGGTGCGTATTCCTGTTTTCTCCCTGCCAAATTTTGACCATCTCCTTCGTATATGCATACCTTTAATAGCTCTTGGATTCAGTGAGTGTCAACCCATCGCAGTATGAATGGATACAAACGTTCTCTGATTTGCTCGTTGAAGCTACGGCGGCCTTGACGTGCGTGGACTTCTTTGTACGGTTGTATCACTGGCGCCCCTCACCTCCTTCTACCGTAGTTACCCACTAGGTCAATGGGTCAAATTCCGCCAAGCCAAGGGACCCCTGGTATGCCGTATATCGACATGGTAACGCTTGCCTTCTCATCACTCGTTGTTGACAGGTCACACTCAGCATGGGATTGGGTCTTGCTGCGCTGGTGGATGCGCTGATTGCAGGTATCCTCATCTTCCAGCTTCACCGTTCCAGGTATCCTCATCTTCCAGCTTCACCGTTCCAAGACTGGCTTCATCGAGTACGTGTTTGCTTCACATGAGCTGCCCATTCCTGATGCCGGTTGCCATTGCGCAGTACTGACGGGGTGATTCGTTCACTGATGGCCTACGGCGTGAATACTGGAGCCATTACTGGATACGTAATCCTGCTCGTTGATATCGCTGCATTATCCCAACACCGATGCTCTAGGGTGGTATCCATAGCCATCGTGCTCAGCGTATGTCTCTATGCTAAGTCACCGTTCGTTGGTTCTGATTCTTCTGCAGTTCGTATTTCTGGAGGAGAAATTGCTCTTCGCCGGCCTGGCGACTGTGACTGCCAAGCGTATGTTGGCTGCTATTTGCGAGGCGTGATCGTAACTCATTTCAATTCTAGTGTACTCAAACTCCCTTCTTGGAACGTATGTTGTGTCCTACTTATCCTCTAGCAAGCACAACTCAAGCTCTGGCAGGCTTAATTCGAGAGAATCATTGCGCTCAAAGACGGGTAGAATCGTCGACATCCCTACGACGCTCTCGGATCTGTCAAACTCGCAGCCACGGCATATTGCAATGGTCACTACCACTGACGTGGTCTGTACTAATAGTATATGTGTCAAGTATAGATTTGTTTCTAAACAATGGTTCGTCAATGGGGATCCTCTAAGACGGCCGAGATCCAGGTCTTCCAGGAAACCCATAAGTTCACGGACTACGTGAGTCAAATTGAACCTTTCCCGTCTTCACGGCAGATGTTGATCTTCGTCATTCTCCTCCACAGTCGGAGGACGAGCGCAATTCAGGAAATGACGCAAAGGCGATGCTTCGAATAGGTGAGATGTTCCAGCTCGGTGGTGCTTCGTAATTCGTCGTCCTGACTGCACACTCGTGTACAACAGACTGGCGCAACAGTGGGAAGCATGCAGAATCTGGTACCCTTGATTTTGATCATGATCCATAACAACCACAGCCACAGAACTATTGAATATCGAATGGCGTCATACCGTATGCGTACACAAACCTGCACCTCACCCCGTAGTTGGATTCGACCGCCGTCGACTTTACCGCCTGCGAAGAATGAAGCGACTGCCAGCTGGTAACCACATACATTTGTCAGATTGTTGACCGAATCAGATTGTCTTCGTACTTCCTCTTGGAAAGGATTTCCCCTGCCAACGCAGGGGTTCACGGTAATGTATCAGTCGTACGTACTTGAATGCATGTGTGGCAGTGACTACGTATTCGAATCAAGACGCACTAGTGCCATTGCTAGTTATCAACAAGGACAACAGATCCCACATCATGCACATGCGAGGTCGGATATCGCGGGTTGACCCCTTTCAGACCTCCAGTATGTTGTTCTATTGTAGATTTGGTGACGTTATCTCGGTGATTCTCGCGAGCTGTCGGGAGGTATACATATATACATTGCTGCATCCCACTCCTACGATGAAAGCCTCTATTCACAACCATGACCAGCCCGTCCAGACTACTCGGTGCATTCACAGTTGCCGTTTCTCTCTCTTTCATGTATATACTCGAGTGGCCTCTCATCTATCGCTACTGGTTCACTGATCATATTTCTAGGATCTATGGTATCATGCTCGCCCAGTCGTTTTATTACATGTTTCATAGTGGTAGGAACGACGACCGATGGCTGAGATACATGGTGATCATCATATGGTATGTTCAAATTCGCGATTGAATTTGCAATGCTGCCGCAAGATGCATGAGTCCTAGCCTCCTAGAAACCCTGCACACCGGTTTAGTTATAAATCTGGTATATGAATACGTCATTAACGATTTCGGCGACCTGGCTGGCGTAGGTTTTATCGTTTGGTGAGTCACAGAAACTACTACTGTAGATTATTTTGAGGGCTTGCGGAAACCACATAGGTGTGACGGGGTAAGTCCTACATATGTATTGGTTGAGAAGAGGCCGAATATTTATCATTCCCTTCAGCTATTCGTGATCGTTGAGGTGAGTCTATTGGATGAACATTGTTACGTCTCCGCCCGGTTCACCCCGTATATTATAGCTAATCGTAGTAGCACTGGTCCAAGGATTCTACCTTCGTCGAATATTCATTTGTGAGTGTTATTTTGCCCCGTCGTTGACTGGAATGAATCTGTTGACTATCCTCCAGTGAGCGGTGGCTCTATACGATTTACAGCAGGAACGGTATGCGCATATTCATGAAACTCATATTGAAGAGCGATGCTGATACCATTCTCCCGACAGGGCTTCCTCCTTTTTCTCCGCATAAGTGAGTCTTTCAATTGCCATACGCAAGGGTCAATGTGTTTACAGTCCCCCTGAATTAGCTCTCGGAGTCGGTCAGTCCTTGGCCTGCGCTGCTTCGAGTGGTATTGAGTAAACTGGCTATTTAGCGACAGCGGCATTGATGTAGGTCACTCCTTTATAAGAATTCGGCAGACATCTGATGTTTGTAGGTATCCTCTGCGAGAATGGGTCAAGTTCCGCCAATCCATTGGCTCCATAGTGGGTACAAATTACTCGGAATACCTGTGCTTACTCTGACTGTCCCACAGGTAACGCTAAGCCTCAGTCTGGGACTGGCCGCTCTGGTAGACGCGCTGATTGCAGGGATACTGATATATCACCTCCGTCGCTTCCAAACTGGTTTCAAAAAGTGCGTACTATCGTAATGTAGTCACTGGATTCTTAGTCACTGGATTCTACTCACCGACAAGGGACAGTCATGAAGATGTTATCCGTTCGTTGACAGTTTATATCGTGAATACTGGAGCCATTACTGGGTACGTTGCTCTGAATAATTTGGGTCCCGATCTTACTCACGACCTTCAGGGTGGTATCTATTGGCATCATTCTCAGTGTACGTCCTCCCGAATAGTGTCAGGCCCAAGAAGAGCCAAACTAACTGCGACGCAGTTCCTCCTCATGGAGGATAGCTTGTTCTTCGTTGGTCTATCTACATTGAACCCAAAGCGTGCGGTATTGTCCAATACTCTACGTGGATCGTACTAACCACCAAGACTCAGTATACTCGAACTCTCTTCTGGGATCGTACGTACTGTCTTGCGCGCGAGTCAATGGGCTACTCACCTTGTGAACTTCTTCCGCAGATTGAATTCCAGAGAGTCGCTTCGTTTCAAGACGCATAATGCCATGGACATAGCGACCATTCCAGACCTGTCAAGTACGCAGCCCACAAGGGACCTCCCGAGTCGATCGCACATGAGTCCATTGGTACGCTACCACGAGTGATGGATCAATTTCTCATGGAGCTCACAGTTGCAATCGGCAGCAATTTGCAAACTCAGCTGAGGGCGAGATCTCGTGCGAGAGGAAGAAACACTTTACAGGCCTTGGACGTAGCAGGACTAGCACTGAGGCTGGACCTTTATAGAAACACTCGAAGTCCTGACGAATATAACCCGATGGACACCGGCGTAATATTCTCAACACCATCCAGATGTTGTAGCATGTGTCCGAATTACTGACCACGAAGTCGAATGTGAATAAAACGTTGCATTCTGAATCGGTCACACAATATATGGACAAGTTTAAGACTTGGACTTGGACACTGAGGAAAAGAGGACATCATCAGAACAAGGGCAGGAGAACAAGGGACGGGACGAATGACAGATGATTAGTTGTGTCCTCTCGGACGTGCCAGTGGCCCCGTTGATAGCATCACTTCACGTCGTCGGTGAGGTTAGTTGCAAAACCCTCGTATTGTTGTCCTTGGTACGAGGTGGCGAGCGGTCACTGCAGTGGTCAGAATCAACCATAAGTAGGTTGACTCGCCCTTCCATAGTGCCTTGGATTCTGAATCGACCTGGAGGCTGGGAAGCCATCGCTTTGCTCGTGTAAAGCGCGTGGCCCAGCAAGCAAAGGTGAACGTGTCTCAGCGACTCCACAGTCATTCGGTACATATAGAGATCTAGTTACGAGAAAGCATGAAGCTTGACCTTAGCTTGACCGTTGACGAATTCTCGGCCGATCCGATCGAGTCGGTTCTCTGGCGACGGAGATTCCGGAGATACTGGATCTGCCCTGATCGAGATCATGATCCGGAATGAAGTTGCTCCTTTGCTTACGGCAGTCCTCCTTTGCTTACGGCCGTGACAGTGGCATCCCAAACATTCTACCACAAGGTAAGAGATGTTGTGTGTATTCAATGTCGTGGCCGGTAGGATCTAACCCATAGCAGGTCTCTAAGGTCCCTACTCTGTGGAAGCATGGCTCCGCATCCGGCGCTTGCCAAAGCAGAGGTGAGTATATGTCGTTGCTATACCCCTAATGTCGTACTGAGTTGTTCGTGCTATAGACCGACATGAGCAGCCTACCTCAAACGCACTCAGGGTGGTCAGAGACGGACCCGAATCGTTTGAACGGGAATAGCGATCCTACGTCGCCCGACCTTCCGTCTCCTTCATGGTCTCAACCATCTACGGGGTTTGACAACGAGCTATTACGCAAGGCGCATAACGTGGACGGTGTGGCGGCGGGAAAACACCAGCCGATATTCACGTTGCATCTCACAGAACCTAACGATTTTGCACCTATCAACACACTGCCACCCGAGATCTTCACAACAATTCTGACGGAGTTCAGAGGGACCGATATCGATGTATATTATCACAGCGACCTCTACCAAGAGTTGCTAACCCTGACACTCGTTTGTCGACGTTGGCGCGCAATGGTCCTCGGCTGCACTACCCTATGGACGGTCATGACGTGCAGGATGTCCCCCGAAATGCTTGACGCGTTATCCTGCCTGTCTGGGTGTGCCCCTCTTACTATGTACTCTGGGTCATTGCGGTTCGGCGGATGGGTCCGGCGGCCAGAGAAGTTCAAGGAATTGCTCATGCAAAATTGCGCTCGCATTGACACGTACATCCAAGAGAAGGGCAAGTACGAATTTGCATATGTCATTCTGGATCTCCTCAAACAGAACATACCATGTCATCGCATGCGCAAAATGGAACTGTGCGGTCAAAGAATGGACTCTGGGGAATATGCTCAGACCTTTCCGAAACTACGCACATTGACGATATACCGCATGTATATCAACGAGATGCATTCACTTATCCGCACGATGCCTCCCACCCTCGAAAGTCTCACCATAAAAGGCCCTATCGCTACGTCGGACCCAAACACACCCTCTACCATCTTTGACATACTTCGCCCTTTCCCAGGCCTACGCTTCCTGACGCTCAATGGATATGACGACGACTGGTCATCATTCGCCGAGCCCGCCGAAACGCCAGCGCTATCCCTTCAATCCCTTTCGACTTTGACGATGCGCATGATCCTCCCCGATACTATCCTTACGATACTAGGTTCTGTTCTACTGCCACCATCTGTTTTCACAGATGTGGAATGGTGGCCTGCTGACGACATAGGCGTCCAAGACAGCCCCAATGTATCCGAATGCCTGCCCAAAACCATCTCCCGCATTGCGTCGTTTGCAGAAAGGTTCGCGAATTTATACTGTAGTCCTGTTGACGGCAAGATTCCCGAGTTCTCCACTATCCACATCAGCAACACAGGCGGGAACTCTGTGTATGGAGTAATGATCAAGGCCTCAAGAACACCGATCATCGTGGAATCATTCCGTGTTGATATCCCCAAAGACGGGTTTAGGGTCGCTACCTGGCTGCGTGAGGTGTTACCAGCATCTTCGGCGGAGAATAACGAGGCAAATGAATGTCTCCTCCGATGTCATGAAGCCCTCTTCACTTCCGATATCTCTTCACTACTCTCGGGCGTCGAAACACTTTGCATTGAATTTAACGGGTACTGCGAGGCGTATCTTCAAAGTCTCGAAAGAACTATTTTTTCGCAGGATAGCTGGCTGCAATATCGCCATTTGATCTTTTCGCCAAGTACCCGCTATGGCCTCTTGATACCCATTCGGGCCGCAATAACATGTCTTCAAGAGGCAATCACAGATGCCCAGACTGACGTGGATACAATACGTTGCCCAACCCTTCGGCGGCTCACCATTACTGGCCACTACCACAGCTCCGAAGATGAACGGGACCTCTGGAGGGCCCTCGCTGATATCTTGCGCTATCGGAAGGATCATGGATATGAGTTAGAAGAGCTTGCTATATTCTGCCGCAGACGTAGCAGTGATAGCACTCCTTTGATAGACTCGTCTAGTCTGGAGGCGCTGAGATTGGTAGTACAGTCTGTAATTCTTTGAGTAGGTGTTGTCGCTGTCATTTCCTTGATGCATATATCTCCAAACTGTAATACTAACACATAGTATCGCTGCAGTGCCACCATCCACGACAAATGGGCATGTTGGTTTGCATGCTCAATCTGCGAATGCGAAGAAGTCTTCTGCATTGGTCCTTGTCCCTGCACACCGTCTATGGCCTACTATTAATGGCCTAGGTCTAGATGAGTTACCTTCACTCATTCAACCAAAACGAATCGGCGGAGGACGAATGATACTCACATCGACGTTGTATCCGAGACATTGTACGGGGGCTGCTTTGCCTCCGACGTAGCCAAAGGCATATTGTATGGTCAAGATATCGCGACCTGTCGACCTGATTCAGATTCGAGCCGAGTTGTTTGATCATGAGCACTCAAAGTCCTGACGAATATAACCCGATGGACACCGGCGAAACATTCTCCACACCATCGTCCAGATGCTGCAGCATATATATTGATGTCCAAATCACGGAACACGAGTTTGTGGGTGGAATTCCCGCAGAGGAGACTGGATTACTGAGACGCGAGGGTGAAATATCCAAGAAGTATCGGTATTACAACGCAGCCATTGCCATAGTAAACGTAACGCTACTCAGTGCTCGCTTCTACAATATGAACCGACAGTTCTCTCTAGCCCCTCTTCTGACGTTTACCGGCAGTGTACCTCCCCTTTCCTTTCCTTTCAGAGGGGCTCGGAGAGCCAGGATCGTCGCCATGGTATCCCTCCTCATCAGAATCGAAGCTGGCTTGTGCATCGGCAGCTGTTAGAGACGATTGGTGGACATTCAACGAAGGAAGAGGTGGGGGCGCATTCTGACGAGCCTGCTGAGAGGT
>JSYW01000623.1:0-13465 GCA_000787475.1 Lentinus polychrous | reverse complement strand
TTTGCCTGTTGGCCGTGTAGAGATTGTCTTTGTCTCCATCTCCGTCTTCCTGATCAAGCTGAGCGCAGGGTACATGTTCGAGCATCGACAACGGCCAACGCATCGATGGTCAGCAGAGGTTACTCGTAGCTTACTATTGTACTCACACAACTTGTGAGTAGTATAGCAAAGCTCTCATACCGGCGAGGCAGTGTATATACTCACGAACGGGACACACGCCTTGATGTTCTATATACTCTCACCGTTTCAGTAGACCAGACAGAGGCGGTGAGACAGGTCGTGTGTAGCTCAGGGACAGTGATCTGGTTGAGATGTATTGTAGGCCTGATGGATGTTGCCAGGATTATTGCCCAGCTCGGAGTTTAGGTACACAACGCATATAGTCCCGTCGTATAGGACTTGCGCGTTCAAGACAAGCACGACGACGAGTTACATTTGCGACGGAATTCGGCAACGATGGGTTCGTGCGTTTCCTGGGACTCCAAACAGGGGAAGCATCAGAATGAACCATAACGAAAAGACGCACCTGGACCGTTCGAAACCTACACCAATCATCACCTCCAGTCTTGACTGACGGACGGATACGAACAACTATGTATTATGTATAGCCACGGCAGAAACAATTGTCCACAACTGTCCTTCGCGACCCAGCGGTTTACAAGACCGTCGGTCACCACATCTTTCACATCTTCCAACGCTCAGTCTCGTTTGGCCCCAGCAACAACGCCACCAGTCAACACATTAGGCAGCTCGACGGATCCAACATTAACCAGCAACCCAACGCTCGCCAACACCAAAACAACCAAGCCGACAACTGTGCCAGCCAGGAGAACGAAATCTTGACTAACGTCCTTTCGCTCGCATTTATCTCCAGCCCATCTAATCGTTTTCTTGCCACTGGTGCCTTTGCCCTTGCCGGTCTCGATGGTGGTGACTTCGCAGGCGCACACGAAACAGGTCTTGCCCGCCTTCGTGGCGCTCACGCATGAACCATGACCGCTGCATGACGACGTGGAGTTTGTGCAACTGTCGAGGGAGGGGTAGCATGTCGAGATGGCACCAATTGGCTCGGCTGGGTGGTTCGGGAAAGATGGAGGGAGGGGCGATTGAGGAGGTTGTTGACGCTTCGAACGCTTGTGGACGCCAATTTCGGAAGGGGGGATGGTCAATACTGCAAGGTTGAGGTTATCTTGGTGAAGAGCTTTCGTGAGCGAAGCACGAAGAGCCGCAGTGGCCATTTGATACTCTTCAGAGTCGGTTCCGAAGCGTTGCGATAGCTTATGCAGGCTCTTGGAAACATCCACTGCACCGAACTTTTCTTCGTCTACGAAGCCATTGTCGAGGCTCTCCAAATACTCGACAAGGGCAGCAAGGTCATTAATAAATGCGGCGGACTCGGGGGTGCTCGAGAGGGTGAATGCATCCAGGTGCCTGCGTGGCTTCTGAGCTGGCGGAGAGGAACCTGAGACGGAAGGCGAGGCAATGACCTGAGTGTACATGGACTCTGCCTGATGTACATAGTCATGCAGAGGAGACACAGAGGTGTGCAGTGGTGATGACAATTCGGAAGGGAGTATGTCTGCACATAGCTGGTCAAGAATGCATCCGCAAGAACATCACAATGACGCACCTTTCGCCTCCTGCTCACCGACACCTAACACCAGCGCGTTCTCCAGCCCCTTCCCTACAAAACCATCCATGCTATTCGAGTAAAAATCTGCGTTCTCCAATAGTTTGGCATGGTCTATACTGTGAAACCGCTCCAAACCCAAGTGTTGAGCGAGCAGTAGTTTGGCCTCATCCGCAGGTAGTTCGGCGTCCGACTGCGAGATGCGCTGAAGGCTAGGATAAACATATACATCTGCAGCAAATGCTGAGAGCCCCAGAAGGGTGAAAGAGAGAGAATAGAGGGCTGCCCTCATTGCATGAGATGGAGTTGGACAAGTAGAGCTGCTGGTTGCGAGCTGGTTGTGACCTGCAAGTGTCCTGAAGCGCCCGCGTTTCGTACATGTTTACTCGTGTTTACATTCTTCACAAGTCCGTCTCCGTCATACTGAACGACGCAAACGTATAATAGTTTATTTCGTAACGGGATTTGGGAGTAACGAACAGGGTTATGAAAAGATTTATTATGCAAGGAGTATGCCAGGACTCTGGAAGATACAGATGCTGCGATAAGATGTCTGCATGAAAATGTGCGTAAATAAGGTGACAGTAGGGTTGACATTGAGTGCGTGAGGGCGAATATATAGAAATGACCAAATAACACAGCGCGAGTGATAGACCGACAGGAATTTGCAAGAGGAAGCATGAGTCACGCCAGGGTGAGAACGTTTGCAAGGATGTTTCCAAATATTGGTTCAAGAGACGGAAGAAAGGCCAAGCATCTAGGATCACCACTCGAATTCGCTGCGAGAAAGTTTCAGGCTATCATTCAACATTTCAGATAGAGAAAAGACACATACCCGGTACACTTCGCGAACAGATAATCTCTGCCATTGACATGGATCATCCCATCCTTGAGGATGCACTTCCATTTGTTCTTCACCCTCGCCACCTATGGGAACAGATGAGTATTTGTTGACGTCTACCGCGTTTCTTACAAACCTTGTCATAGGTACAAAACACGATGTCAGTGTCCGCTCCAGTACCGACGCCAGCACCGTCGCCTTCGTTTTCGGAATCAGAGTCATCGAGATCACTATTAATGGTCTCCTCGTCGTCTACGTGACCATTCCCATTGGCGCCACCAGAGCCTGATGGCTGCGGCAAAGAGGGGTGCATCGTCCGAGGAGCGTAACTGGCCGGAGGTGAGGGCGACTCAGAGGATGATGATGATGACGGGCCATCAACCTGCGGGATCCGTGCTGTCGGGGGCGCAGGAGAAGCCGAAGGCTGAGAAGCAGACTGAGGCTGCTGAGGTGCCGGAGATGGTTGAGGATACCTAGCAGTGGGAGCCGGAGGTGCGGGCACTGAACTAGGCGGCCTGGCTTGAGGCGTTCCGGCCACAGGAGGATAAGATGGCACAGCAGCGTTCGCCGGCTTATTCACCTGAGGGGGGGCCAACGGAGGTAGGGCGTACGGGTGTGGTGGGTGCTGGGGCGGCCCACTCAATACGTACCTATTGTCCATTGGCTCCTGTTTCACCTGGACAGCTGTATGCACAGGTATATGCGGGGGTGGGGGTGGGGGAATGTTATACGAAGTATGCGGGTAATGCGGATTCATGTGCATTGGATGCGGAGGATACGATGGATGCGCCACTGAGGGATGAGGCGGCGGGGGTGGTGCGGTTTGCTGCGGTGCTTGAGGCTCGAAGTCCGCGACATGGGATTGTATCACTTTGTTTTCCCATTTCTAAGTTTTGGAGTAGAACGATGGGTCTGCACGGTCAGGACGAAGAATACATGTAGTATACTTACATGCTGGAGTTCGGCGAGGACGTCCTCGGAAACCCCATATTCATCGAACTCGGATTTTATATTGGCAATCACGTCGTCAATGACTGAACGATAGACAGATGGCTATCAAACACAACGCGCGGCCACACAGAACAGATTCGGGCACAAAGAATGGGAGATGCGACACTCAGTTATACGACCACTAAGCGAGTTGAACTCGCGGTGAGCAGCTCACCACTATTTTATTGCTCATGTTGCTTTATTGTGGGGCGAACAATGGCTGATCGCGCCGACAGTGACCTGAATCGAGCGCAACGACGACGGCAGGGACGACGACGAAGGTGAGCCCGCACTGTGTGGGGGGCAGAGGAGGAGGCGGTTGCAGTATAAATACAAGGTAGGAATCGCATCGTAAACCGGGAGCATTCAGACTCCGATTGAGTCTCCGCTTGCCATTCTTCGTGAAGGATTCGCACGCACAGACCCTCGATGATGATGTCATGCTCTGTTTGACATGCCTCGAGAGTGCGTGTCCCGTTTTGGTATCTGTAGATGAGTTCGACTTGCTCAGGTGGCTCTCTGGCTGTGCCTGTGGTTGCTGGTGGCTCGTACTCCAAGAAAACGCTGTGTGCTGCCCCTGAGCTCCGCCAACTCTCAAGCCTTGGCTGAATAGACTCCACTGATGTCAAGCTGCAGTACAAATGTATAAATTGGCATGGGGAACCCTTTCTCGTCTCAACCTCAACAGTCAACTGAACGTTAACCTAACTACAAGCCTAACCTAATTCCATCTATCTCGAAGGTAATGATGCATTTATATACTGTAACTAATCCCTCCATGCTCACATTCATGGTACTAGATGCCACTTTTCCGATCCCACAACAACCCTTCTCCCCCTCCCCAGCCCGCCAATGACTCACCTACCAGGTCGCGCAGTTTGTTCTCGCGCAACCGTTCTACATCGCCTGCCCACGACAACTATGCCACTAACAACAACAATAGCAATAACCGCGGCGGTCTGTTCTCACGTCGTCGCTCCACCTCTCCCGACGACTACTCGAACAACGCCCACAACCGTTCTACTGGCGGAAGCGGCGGAGGGCTATTCTCCCGTCGTCGCTCCTCGTCGAGCTCTCCGAGTAGAGACCTAAAGAAGGACCCTACGATCATGGCAGCTCGTCAAAAGGTTGCCGATGCTGAGGCTCGGGAGCGTGAAGCCGACCAAGCCCTAATTAGTGCTAGGAATGCGGTCAGAGATGCCAGAGAGCACGTCCGCATGCTTGAACGTGAAGCATTGGAAGAGTACGTACCTCATCATTTCCAGATATCATCCTGCCCGCTGACTATCATCTTCCAGTGCCCGACGCGCCAAGGCCAAGCAAGCAGAAGCCAAGTCTGTTAGCAAGAGCGCGAAAGGACTAGGACGCCACGGCGCGTTGTAAAGGTCGTCTTTCCACTCCTGTGTATTTCTACATCCGTCATTTCCCCCTTCGTTATACCCATGCTGGACTCTACCAATTCAATATATTAGCCTAATCCCTGTATGACATTGACAGTAGTGACGTATGTATACATAACCCGCCATACTTCGCAACTGTCAACAGCCTGAATACACTGGCTGATCGATCCGTACAAACCCCCAAGGGACTGTATACGCTACAATCAAGCTTCCACAGCGATGTGTGTGGCGGTTTGTTTGTATGGACTGGATGTGGACCCGCCGACGTACGTTCTCTGGACGTCGTTGGCGTAACGAAGGTATGCGTGCGACTAGCCATTACAACCTTCTCACCTCCTATTGTACACTATCAGAAGTGCATGCCCGCAGCGACGCCTTGCATGTTCATCGTCTTGAGCGCAATTTATACGAGTCGAGCGATGTGGTCGATTCAGTGTACTACAATTACAGACTGAGTCACTGCATCTGTGTGTTTTCGCCGGACCCTGTACATGACCCTTCGTTCAACAAATTCATTTCAGTGCTGAACACCACGGACAAGGGAGGAGCATGCAGAACAAGGCAGCACGTTTCCACATTGTGCTCATGTTCTTCGCCTCTTGTTATTATCCACACCTGCGATGGCGATGGAGTCTGTACTACCATCTGTTGAAGTGCGAGATGGTCCCTCCTGGCTGTCATCCTCTAACGGAGGCTCATCTTCGTACAACCACAAGACCGCTGAGCCGTCTGTGAAGTCAACCCCAATGTCACGGAACCTTTCGGCCCAGAAGATGAAGAGGGGGATAGCTTCCCCATTAGTGGACGCCTCCGGTAACAGTCCAGTTGTTCGTATCTCCATCAACGCTGGCAACAAGTCTGTCTCCTCTGTTTTGAGTGACAGAAAAGCAAGCAAATGGCTTTGCGAGACCCTTGGCTTGGATGGGTAAAGACGATTGATGGCTAGATGACGAATCGCTATCCGTCGCAGAGAAGGATGAGGATTGGCGACCGTGGTTTCCCCCGGAGGCACTTGCAACGGCAAATCCTCACTCCCCGGCAGGTGTTTGTCGGGGACATCTGGCAAGTCGAAATACATCCCAGGAGATGAGGGTTCATGTCGATCGCGAACCCGTCGATGACCCTTCAAGACTAAACAATCGCCGTTCCCGTTTATCTTGAGTGATACAGGATAGACCATCGGTCGCTCCCTACAAGAGAACACTAGATCTTGAAGGTTGGGGCATACCCCTGGTTGTAGGAAGAGACCAGGGCAGATAGGGAAGGGGCTGGCTGTGGAATGCAGTCTACTCCATTCCGACGGCATCACCGATGAAGAGTAAGGTTCGAAAACAGGAGGGACCAATTCAAGCGACCTGATGGAAGGGCCATGTACACCCAGGAAGCGTAACAAGGCCCGTACTAGATACGACTTATGACTTTCCCGATTCTCTTCTAGATGTGAAGAATCAATGATGATCTGGCGTATTGCGGGAAGCTCTATGATGGCCATCATTTCGAGCAAAGAGCTTGGCAAGGGTGGAATAATGAGTATCTCCACGCTGGGAAGACGCGTTACAGGTGCAGGGTGGGAAACTGTATCGAGGAGGTCGTTGAACAGGTCACGCACGACATCTCCATTGTGGTATCGCTGAGGAGTGGTCTTGAGGTCCAAGACACGCAAGTTGTTGAACCTATCCAATAATCCAGGTTCAAAGAAGACACGCGAGCCACTGAGTACGTCCCTCGGATAGGTAGGCTGCCTCCATGCGATTCCTTCTATCGTACTCGCTCGATGTTGTGCGATGAACTCCAGAAATCCCCTAGGCGGATTATTTGCCCATAGCGCAGAAAGTGTCCTGAGATTGGGGCATCGTAAGATTATCTGTGCGAGCACGCGCAGAAATGACACCTCGAATGTGTGTCGGGTGCTCGCAATGACTTCGAGATGCTTGACCCACTGACCAAGCCCCAGTTGAGCGGATGAAGGTTGTATGCTCCCCCTCGCAGTAGCGGGACTTGTCTGAGACAACGGCACCGTATTCTCCCCGGATGTGGTCGTGCCCGGGGCACTGGGTGCCAACGCTGACAAGAGCAAACTCGCTTTTCGCTGACCGTTGACAAGAATGTGCTCGTAAAGCAGTTCAAGCGCTACACTGCGCCACTCCTTGCATACGCCAACAAGAGCACACTTTGTACGCATCGCAAGGATCGGGGTGTTCACTCCGAGAGCGAAGTGTGAAGGTGGGTCGGGAGCGAAAGGGTCTAGCGGTGTTAGATCACGTGAGCGCGGAACATAGGTGGCGTAACGAAAGATTTCGAGCAGAAGTTCGAGGGGTAGCGACTGAATTGTGATCTTCGGCTCCCCTAAGACATTACGGACAGAGTTGTCCGCTACCTGCAAGGCATACATGGTTCAAGGGGTCGGGATTGTGCAAATGAATTCGCGGAATGACTCACAGCGATGGTAGGCGCGTCCATCCCTCTAAGCACACCGCGTGTGTCTGAGTTAGTCCTAGCGTTCTCGGGAGTGGGTAAGAAGGAAGAAAGGAAAACACCCGAGTCAGGTATGTACCTAAATTTCCTCACCTTTGCAGGGAGGCCACAACAAATCCGATCGGCAGCCCGAGGGTCCAGCTAAGCAAGAGAGACTTAGCCTGCGTCCCTTAGACCCAAAAATATCGTAATAGAATGGTTGCTTACAGATGTGTTTGAGAGCTGTAGGGGTGGCGTAAAAATCTCGGAAAGAGGACATAGCGAACACGTTCTATACATAGTGAACTTACCTGACAATCCGCCCAGCTAGAAACTCGTTCGAAACCTGGGGTAAGAATATGGATTAATGTGATGTTCAGTATCGAGCAGTGTGCGAGCGCAAAGTTCGAAGAAGGCTGAAGATAGTATGGTGTAGTATGGACGCGACTTGAAAGAAACACTCAGGAGTCTCAGGAAACACCCACACACGCGTCGCGCGCCACAGTTCTCTTCGCGAAACTGAACGAACCGATAATGATCGCGGCGAATCGAGATCGAATCGATCTTGTGCTACCGAACATCAAGACACGTTCCAAAAATAGCAAGTCTATTCTTATGTCCCAGGCTTACAATGTCATCCTCGCATGTTTTTCCTTGCGGTTTTGTCGTTCCATTCTTCAACTAATCGGGGTCTATAACAGGGCGGTAAGTGAAGAGCTATCTCACTCACCATATCAGCATATATCCTTGTCATCCCGGATAAACGCCGCTTTGGGCGATGAATGGTCATGCTGGATATTTTCTGTCATGAAGCTACGAACGCCAGTATGCTCCAACCACAACGCGCAATTCACGCACATGTCATAAGCTGCATCGAATCACTCTTCTAAAGCGAGTCCAAGGTCAGAAAGTGTATTTGGAAACAGGAATGTACTGATATCACCATGCAGAGATAGCCCACTGCCGTGAACAAAACATACCACTCACGGAATATATTAAATTTCCAGTTCCTGGACCTTCCTATTCACAAAGTCCTTGTTCCTCGCAGTGTTAAACAAATTAACCCTCGACCATGCCCATATACGACCTGCTCGCGATTCCCCGCTCAACCCAAGCTAGCCGAGCCACGCTACATCCCCCAGGCTTCAGTCATCCCGGTTGGGTGCAACTATTCTTCCCTCTCTACAGTATCCGAAAGGCTTGAGAACAAATGCCGCATTGTTACCATCAGGTCTCACGAACACGCGTGCTCGAAAGGCCGCTCTTTCATTTCTACTGATGTTCAAGGTGCGAAATGGCCACCAACGCTTATTTACTTACCATACTCAGAGCCTTACCCCCACCACCACTATTTCTTATTCCCATCCCGAGCTGTGAGAGCGAATAAGCAACTTGCAGCTCATGTCTTACACCTAAACGGCTCGCGGGTAGGGATACGATTCGGGTAATGCCAGACCGTATAGTCGGAAAATTTGATCCACGCCAATAATATTACTGATAACGCAGCCCGCCATTTAGACCTTACTGGGCGTAGGTATACTGTACTTATCAATGGTCGGTCCTATTCTACAGTGATAGGTGAGAATCGCTATACTCTATAGCCTCCGATCTTTTCCTGACGTGAACGTGACGACGGCTGCAATATTCTCAGTCGTCGGGATGTTTACAAGGAGGATCCCCATTCTACATCATTTCATTCCAGCCCGTGGCCCGTGGCTCGTGGCTCGAAGTACCTTTCCGGTGAAATATATACGAGCTGGCACATCCTTACGTAGATCTCTTCGATCTGGCCGACCTCGAATTATGACGTCGCCTCGCCCGACCCGACCTGGGCACGGCGTTGCGGCGTTGCCTGTCGATCGCTGGATACCAGTGTGAGCCCGCACTAGTACTATCGGCAGCATGTCTCCGTTGTCCGTCGCGGTCCGCCGCAGCAGGTCGCGCAGAGCAGACGACGGCGCGGCGAGTGTCTGAATGTAAATGTGAATAAACGTAGCCGAGAAGTTCAATACGTGCTTACCGTAGGCACGTTCCTGGGAGACGGACATTGTCAAATAAGCACAGTAGCTGAGTGCGGATGTGGTCAGTATTGCCCACTTGAATCAACGGCGGCGCGAGTATGCTTGGATAGTGTCATGTTAGAAGGCTAAAGCTACAACGTACAGCAAACAGAAACATCCCTGAAACAAATATGCAAAATTAGTCGTATCCGATGCAAACCATTGAGTCGCAAGTCCATGAATACGAGGGCAGGTAGAACACAGAAAACGTGCGAAGACTTGTGGGGAGCGGAGGTATGTGGGGATAGTACATTATACAGAAGGTGAAATTCCGGGGACGAAAGAAGTGGGAAACGGAACCAATGGTATGATATCCAATACGAAGTCGATACAGCCAAAGTGACGAATGTGGAGGGAAACAAAGTACTCCGAGGAGTTGCATCAAAGCGGACAAGCGAAAGAATCCCGCTCGTCCGGAGGGAGAACAGTTGATACAAGGGAAAGAAGTATAAATGGGTTCTCGAAGTCGGGCTTGTGAAAACATATTCCAGTCCGTATCGAGAGCCATATGATGTTTCTGAGATGGAAGGATAGTGCGTTGATGGACGTATGTTCGAGGTCGCACAACAGAACGAGAAGTGCGAGAAAACGAGTGAGTCTGCATGTCAACCCAGGACAGTGTCGTAATGAGAAGGCCAGCTGATGACCGAAGTTGTCGGCTGACAGACTTTGCATCACTCAGCCTTTGTCCTGCGGGGTATGATTCTCGGTGATGATGCCAGATTCCAAACACAGGGAGCTGTGGTGCACTGAGGATGAGGAAGCAGGAGTCCCAATGTTGGTGGGATATCGAATCAGTGTGCCAGAGGCCCTAGCAATCTCAAAGCTTTGTCGTCCACCGACGACCGCCGCCGGTATGGATGATTTCTGAGGGAAGACAGCGGCGCGAGAGCCACGCGTCCGCAGGATCCCTCGCGTGATGCAGCGCTCCGGCCGCTGTCACTTGCGTTGTCGCTGCCACTGTGCTCTGGATCGTACATGCGAGAGTCTGGTCTCGGAGGCTGATGTCGCTGGTATTCTTCGCTGAAGGACGGATTGTCGATCTCCATGTGGACATTGTCAGTATCAACAACGTATGGGGGAGGGGCAGGAACATATCCGCTCAAATCTTCATCTTCATCGCCCATTCTGATGGCAGGCAAATGGATGGAGTACGGCGAACTGGACGAAGAACTGTGAGATGCTTCGGAGAGAGCCGGGGTATGTGACTGAGGTCGAAGATGCAGCTGCGATTCCGGTGGTTGTGAATATGAAGGGTGAGGGGTGTGCACATGATATGGTAGATGCGGCAGGGAAGTCGAATGCCAGGAACCAGCCGAGTACTCTGACATGGGAGACATTGAGGACTCTGATGAACCATATCCTGAGCCCGCCGCATTTCTGCCCTCGTACTCGTGCTGTGCCGGAGGCATGCCCATTGAATACTGGGCATGAGGATATGTCATGGGTTGTGCATAGGGCGCCGGGTGCGGGAGTGACGTCTCCAACGCCGTGCTAACAGCATTCGAGAGCGGCGGCAAGAGCGGGACCGAACTCGGACCTGCTTGGGGATACGGCGCCGGGGGAGGTCCGGCGCGCAACTCGGTTTTGGCGTCGGCGTCGGCGTAGGTGTGGGCGGGGACGGGCGGAGGGTACGGCTGTGTGATCCGCGTGCTGGGGTGGCTGGAGGGGAACGGCGCGTACACCCGTTGGACGGTCGAGGATCCGGAGGCCTTGCCGGACGACCGATCGCCGTCCTTGTTCGCATCATTCTTCGTCTTGTTGCTCTTCCCCGTCGATCGAGCCGTTTTGTACATGCCCTCGGGCACCACCAGATCGCGCAGCATGGGGATCTCGTCTATCGTCTGCAGCTGCCCTTCTGTGAACTTTGTGAAATAGGCGTCTACAACGCCACGTTCAGTCAGTGACGGGGGAGGGGACGCGAAGCGAAGAGCTGCGAACGCACTCAAATGCCATTTTCGAGGCTTCTTCTTGTCCTTATCTTTGCCAGTCGAGCTCGTAGGCACAGGTTCGTCGCTCGCGCGGTAGGCAGAATATGTCAACTTGATGTACAAGTCACGTTCGCCTTCGCGCACAACTTGGTCCTCTGCCGTTCTGAACACGCACCGTGAATATGCAGAGGTCACGAGGGCAATTTGCACACTCACTTGGGCTTCGTACTCTCCTCTCGGTCGCCCTTCTTTTTCTTTGCGGGACTCTCGTAGTACATGAGGAACTCCTGGGGTTGACAGTCGATGAGCTTCGTCGAGGGCGATCACTCCAGGCGACTTACATCTCTGGGGCGCATCAGATCAGACATGCACGATCGAGCATGCACAGAAGAGAAACTCACCTGACGCGGGACGCCGTCCATGACTTGCCCTCTGTGAACCGTTCCATCGTTACCGAGTAGTTGTCCGCACTCGGAGGCTTTTCCTCCCATACATAGACGTTGCCAGGACGGAGGGCCGCTCTCTCGTGCGAGTCCAGCCGTTTCTCGATCTTGGGGAGCTTGCCAAGCTCGACGGCGTAAAAGAGCTTGTGTGCATCCTCGATGGTGCGGACGTGGACGTTTGTCAGCGTGGGTTGCTGCATGGGTGGGCGAGCCTGAGGGCCAGGGGGATGGCCAGAGGGGTGATGGGTATGGACCTATTTGATTCAGTCCCAGCGTTTGCGGGGGACCGGATGGGGGACTCGGGTGAGCACGAGGGGGAGGTGGACCGTCGGGACAGGGCGCGTAGTGGAGGGAAGAGTGACAGCAGGGAGGGAAAAGAGGGTGAGAAGAGCAGAGAAAGCAGCGAGCAGTCCCCGTTCGGCTTCCGGTCGATATATCAGGCCCTCCCAATGCGGCCCCAGCCAGGCGGAGCAGCGAGCACTCAGCGGAGGCGTCTCGTATACAGTCTCGCCCTGGATATTGGGACCAATGCCGCTTATGCAGTGTTCTGTTGAATTCTATGAACGTGTTGCGATTTATCGGGGGGTGGTCTGCGTCCAGATTCTGGGGGCCCTACGCGATTTCTTCCATCTCGGGCGGAGTGGGAGCGATGCTAGCCAGTTTCGCACTGGTCTAATTGCAGCCTTCCTCTGCACATTCTCCTGGCGTTTCCTCGCGACGTATTCTCTCCCCGCTCAATACGCCACAGTACTGGGTTTCAAATCACAATGTGTGCGGGCCAGCCGAGCCCGACCGACAGCCTTGCGAAAGGCGGCAGGGCAGCACAACGTGACCTCGCGCTCCCTGACGCGACCCGGCGGTCTGGATACCGAAACCCAATATGCTACCAGCTCTTATCTAGATCCCTTGATGATCTTATCCTCCATCCCAAATACTGACTTGTGCCACTCGTCCTCCGCTTGTCACTTGGCCATACCGCTCCTGCATAAGGTACGAAACATAACTCTACCTGCTGCTTCCTCGTTCCCTGTGTGCGCCACTCCACCTCTCGCCAAGCTCCCCCTTGGCCGCCGAGCTTCAAGCTTCAGTTCGTCGAAATGAACTGGGGGTCCAGCCCCGCCGACTGACTCGACAGATCGTCTCCACCGCTCCAAACCGTTTCAGAGGCTGTCATCGCAGGTCCTTGTGGGTCGCTTACTCGACCTCCTCCGTTCTTCGCGCGATCGCCCTCCTCTAACCATTTGTTCGCATCTCTGTTCTCCTCTCTTTGCAACAATGTTGTATCTCGGAGATCCGACAAACGTGCTGTACTTACTACTCTAAGAAGCGCGTTGCTCTTGGTCCCTCATCGTCATAAGGTCGCTCTCATTTGGCAGCCTCCGGCCGCAGCCTGTGAACAAATGATGCCAGCTTCCTCACTAACCTCCCCTCGTTTTGCCGCTCATTGAGTTGAAGCAGCAGGAGGGATGACGTTTATCTGTTATTCCTCAAGCTGTGCGTGCTTCTTTTCCTCTTCTTGGATTCCTCTTTCTCACATATTTCTTGAAGAATGATGGCCCCTCCGGACCGTTGCCACGTTCCCGCGATGCTGAATGTTGCAGGAACTTGTCGCCGGCCGGACGTTACTAACCGCTACTATTTCTTTCTGTCACCGCCAATGGCCAGCCTTCACGCAAGCATCTCCAGAGAGCTTCAGGCAGCTGCTGTTCTCCCTTC
>JSYW01000608.1:0-15233 GCA_000787475.1 Lentinus polychrous | reverse complement strand
TATTCATCATATTAGCCGCGAACCTCATCTGGTTCATCGTAACGGTTCTTGAATTCCAAAGCGGAATTGAATTGTCGCTTGCGATTAACGGTTTCTTTGTTCCGGTACTATCAACGATTTCGATGTCTTTGTTGGGTGCGATGGGGTTTACTGTAGGACTGTTGCTAACTGATAGTCTCTTGGTAACGCTTGCAACTTCGAATCTGCGTATATGCTCTTGCTGACACTCTTGTTCTGTCAGCTTTGGCGAGCTTATGCCATATGGAGACCTGTGCTTTCCTCTCGTACAAAGTGGTTCTTCGCTCTTCCTGCTATCTTCATTCCTGCGTACATCGGTGAGCGACGATCGTAACTCCTACAAATCATGAAAATGTATTGTTACCTTCCCGTGGCGTCATAGTATTTTTTTTCTTCGTCCCCGGGCCCTTCTTCTATTCCGCCGCAAGTCTCTTCATCAATATCGTCCTGACACTGCTTATCGCGGTCCGATTATGGTTGTATCGCAGACAGATACAAGCCGTGCTCGGAGAAAGTTACGGGAAACCGTACAAGTTGATCTCACTGATCATCATCGAATCTGGGGCGATATACATCCTGTTCTGCAGCATACAGACGGTCATGGTATTCGCAGGGGCAGGTGAAGGTGCGCAGGTATTGTTGGATCTTAATCCCTCAATCCAGGTATGTCGCTTCGAAACTGTACTGAGTAGTACAATATGAATGTGCTCTCTCTGATTCATTCACAACGGATACGGATAGAATATCACCAATCTTCTCATCATATATCGCTTGAACAACGGCAAGGCTTGGAAGGCAGAATACTCGAGTATATCTGTTAGAGCGGTTGGCGCGGTCGCGGGCGACAACCAACCCGTAACGACGTCGAGGCGGGACACGATCGTCTTCGCTAGGCCTACTAGGCCTCTCACTACCATGATCTCCACCGATTCTCAGCAGCACCCTCCGCAGAATGTACTATGACCTGCATGCTTTTTCTGGCAGAGTTGCGCGTCCCTAGTCTCCTCCGCAGAGCTTACACTCGCAAGTTCGAAG
Organism: Lentinus polychrous; assembly: GCA_000787475.1. Classification (NCBI taxonomy): domain Eukaryota; kingdom Fungi; phylum Basidiomycota; class Agaricomycetes; order Polyporales; family Polyporaceae; genus Lentinus; species Lentinus polychrous. Next base: position 14,180 of record JSYW01000608.1, on the reverse strand, counting down.
TTACAGTAAGGCGACGATTATAGTGAAAATGTGACAGAAAAGGCAAAGGCTTGAGATCAAAATAGGAACAAACAGACGCCTCCCGCGTTAGTCCATTAAATTGTAATTGTATCTAGCCTAACACAAGCCTAACATGATCTTCTTTTGACCAAGTTTTGTGTCCTCGTGCGCGCGTGCATATGGGTACATGTAGACTAAATACTACAAAGCCTAACGTCAATCGCAAAGAGTCAGTACTTAATGTCTCGCAATCGCATTCGCACGTTCAACTTGGCTCCCCCATGGAACTAATCAATAGAATCGGAGTTGTGGAGATATGCCTGGACCAGGCAGCCTGCACGCCCGGGTCGAAACTGGTGATCGTCGCCGTGAAAGAATTGGTTATCCATCATGAGTGTAGCAGTACACGATCGAATGTCGACGCGTCAGCTCGTGTCCACGCTGTTCTTTCACGCTGTTGAACCACTGAGCATTCTTTTGGACGAAAGCTGCCAGAGAGACTAGACCAATGCCAGAACAATGGGCGCTGTATGTGATGGAGAAGGGTTTATGGGAAGTAGGGTCAATGTCCTGGCAGCTGAACGCGTCCGGCCATTCGGAAACTGGCAAGGGAAAATATCAGATGAGATGTACTGCGGGTACAGTGCTTCAGCAATGCCAACTGTGCCGCTAACCTTGCTCGATCAATAGCAGTTTAGTTGCATTTGTCACAGGCGCCGGTAGTCTTGCAATATAATCCATGCAACGACATGCTGGATCACTCTTATTGATGGCCTGCCAGTACTATGTGGATTGAATGGAGAATGATGTGGCTTTAGGCACGAAACGTAAGGCAATCAGAGGAAGGGAAAACTTACCCAGCGACCCACAGTACCATAATAAGAGACAGTGGCAGTGGCTACAAGTGAGTGGAATGAAGCAGGGTCCAACATGAGATCAGCATCTGCCAACTTCAGCAACAACGGTAACCGGATTTCGAAACAGCCATGGATAGCAGAGGAGAGCTGAGTCTGCCATTCTACTATGCTAGGCCCACGAGGCGGCTGCGTATAGATTAAGTGATTGAGCGCAGAGCAAGATAATGATATGTTCCTGATGGTGGATCGAACACAGTCATGCAGACGCATGTCCCGCCGGCAACAGAGATTGAGTAGTTTCGTGGCAAGCTCTGCTGCAGCTTGAGGGGACACAGCAAACCGCAAGTCACATCTCTGACAGTCAGTGATGAAGTCATTGAATGAGCGATGATAGGTGCGTATACTTTGGGTGGAATCCTGTGGAACATACAGGACTGAGTGCAAAGGCAGAAGGTTACCGTGCACAAAGGACAGAGAGTGTCCACGTAGCAGACACAAATCTCTTTTAGAGGGAAACGCGATAGAGCACTCGTTGCCCGAGGACCATATGTGGTCACCGATGGCCTTCAGCAGCGTCATTCGATGCGTTCTTGTTGCAGTAAGTGGAGACGATCGTCTTGCGGTAAGTGTGAAAACCAGTCGAACAAAGTCTAGGTATGTCTCGATATCCCCTTCGGTGTCGGACGGCAAGGAAGCGTTCAAGATCACTTGATATAACCTGTCAATCGGCGCAAGTGGCTTCACTCTCGCATGTGCCGCTGAGTGATTGAGCAGTACATGCAGAATGTCTGCAGGTTCCATCCGTGCACCGTCGATGAAGCGTGCAATGGTCGTAGCGTAGATGAACAGACCGTCCGCAGCATCAACCAGGGCGACGAGTGCATCGTTAGATGGCCATGGAAGATTCCATCCCCTCCTGCATGCCGTGTCGCTCAAGGTATGTTGCAGGTAGACCCCAATGTCATGGGAAGCACTGTTACGCTCGAGGTGTTGAAGGTTATACCGGCGGACACATTGCGCATGCTTCAAGATCTCAGCAATGTACCACTCTGGTCGGCTGGTGAGAAATAGCTTGACCCGGCCCTGTAGCTTCGAGGCGAAATCGACAAATCCATGGAGGATGACCCTTACCAAGCCCTGATCGGCACATTCGTCCAGCCCGTCCAAGATTATCACCGGAAGCAACTTGTCGTTGCGCATTGACAGCAACGGCTTCCGGAAGAGCTCTTCAGATTGAATGTTGATGGATCGGCGGGGGAGATTGGCATCTTCCTTCAATGCCGCTCCAAGGCACAGTTTGAAGGAGTCGTCGAACGATGCGAGCTGGCTGGCGATAGTAGGGAACAAAAGTCTTCCATCGGAACAGCCCTGTCCGATACGGACCGAGAAGAAGAAATTGGCAGCGAGTATGCCACTCCGTTGAGTGGATGAAGCAACGGACTTCGCTATCGCAGTCTTGCCAATGCCCGGAGGACCATACAGCCAGAATATGGGGGCTGAGCCCTCTCCAGCATCATTCAACCACTCCTCTATGGTCCCAATTGTTGACTGCCGAGTGCCTTCGTAGCATGCGGACATGATGCGCCAGACTTCCAGGTCAAACATCGCCTCCGCACGAGGTAAGGCTCGTATCAACGCCTCATGGTCTAACGGGGAGAGCATTCAGTGAGAATTCCCGTGTATTACGCAGGAGTGTACCTCGTTCCTACATAAACATACTCAGTATGTCGCTCTAAACAAGAGGACGATATTGACACACCTCCGCTCTCTCCCTTTCGCTCTGTGCTCGTTGTCGTTCCAATTCGGCTTTCTGCCGTTCCAATCTGGCATGACATCGTTCTAACTCTGCGGCCTTCCGTTCAATGTCGTTTTTCTTCCCCAGTACATCCAGGTCCCATTGGATTCTTATACTCCCCGTAGCCTATGACATATCCTTCAGATGACATTCACATGCGTGAAAATGGTAGACGACTGACAAGAAACAAAACTATTGAATGCTGAAGGTCAGCAATCAACGTTGCGATGATTTGCTTATCAGTTTCATTTCGGAGAAGTCGCACAATCCAGCGGCGAGCTTGGACTTTGCTTGCCTTTGCGGCGGCCACTCCTATTGAACTGCACACATGTATTGATCTGTTCATTCCACCGGAAGGGTAACGAAACGTAGACATACTTTGCAAGTTCCGCGAGATCCTCATTGAGATGCTGCATTGATGATGGAGTAGACTGATGGGCACGGTTGATCATATCGGTAACCCCGTCGATGCGTTTTATCAACTCTTGTACACTCTGGAGGTTGTCTTCCGTAACCTGAATACATAACGTTCAGTTCGTGCAACGAATGTACACAGATTGTTAGCTATTTTGCATGAGACTTGCCTTTACTGCCTTGATAACCGACGTCAAGATCCCGACTGCAGGTTCGAGCTGGTTGGCGGGCGTAAGTTTCGCCGCATCTTTCAGCAAGTCCAGCGCAACCAAGAGCGCATTAAGGGCAACCATTACATCTTCGCGAGATATCTTCAGGCGAGCTGTAACTACAATATTCAGCATACAGCACTCACTGACATACGAGATTGTTGACTGCATAAGCCCTTACCTATATCTGGCATCATCTTCATCTTCGTAGTATAGGTTTGGTCGTTGCTGCGGTGGCTGAAATGTCCGATGTGGAGTTTATGCAAGAGGCAGGAGCAACAGGGAGCAACCTGGGGTCCCGTCTTCGGACTAGGCATAGGAGTTGCAGCTCGAGGCTGTGTAGCCGTGTTTGAACTTTGACAGGCGGCGATGCTTGTCAATTGAATCTCAGCCTACCGAACCCTCCAACTTGGGAAGCGACACTGCCAGTGCACAACGCAGGCAGTGGTAGTCAACATTGTACACTTTCTGAGGCATCGGGTCAAATGCTGCACTAGGCGTCGACGAGATTTCTCATAGACGAAGTACAAATCCATGGCCAATGTTAGGAGATAGATCATGGCACAGAAACTGTCAGACTGAGAACACGGAACACTGGGCTCCGTGACAAATATGGCAAAGTCTTTGGTTCCTAACATGCGCAAACAACGCAACTCGCCTAATCGGTTTGAATTTGCGCGCTGGAGACCAACTGGGGACGGACAGTCGGTACCATATGCATCGTGATCAGTATATATGTTGCGCATGGTTGTTCCGGATCTGGTCAGATACTCAAGGCTATGGATATACACCTCCGTTCATATCGCGAGCCGTGCATACATGCACTCGAAGGCAGGGAACATGCATACTGTAAAGACGGCAGACTGCTGGCCGCAGTGAGAAAAACTGAGACCCATAAGAAGTACACATATGATGAGACGCAATCTAGTAAACTCCTCACATGGAGACAAGAACACATAAGCAGCATATTCCACTTGAGACCAAGAAAAACCAAACAGGAAAAAAGGGGGATATACGTTCAATCATAACATGACACAGTGAGTATACGAGGGTAGTAGGTAATATCCGCTACAACAGGGGGGAAAGGATATGGTTGCGACATGGGGGATATCGAGAATGGGAGGTGAGTCCTTTACACAACAGAACAGATGATGACACAAGGAAGACGACAATAAATATAATAACACAGTCAATACGCAACGGAGACACGATCGTGCATGTCCGTCGGCTTCGTGAGTTAGAATCTGCCCATAGCCAGGATGCGATACAGCGAGTTGGCTTCTTCGAAACGAGAGTTGCGCAAGGTAAAGTGCGCCATTTCGGTGGAGTCTGCGTCCGATGATGGGTCGATGATGTTGAGCTTGATGAGTGAATTGAAGAACCGGCAGAGCTGCAGGAGCAAGTGAGGAAGCGAAATCAGGCACCAATACGCAGAAGAAAGAGTCTTCGAGCTGACATTAGCAAGGCCTTTGGCGAACCTATCATCGCTAATCAACCCGGCCTTTTCATCCTCCTCAGCCTTATCCAACCAAGCAATAGCTTCATGTATGAACCATCCGAGAACCTCACTTCGCACTAGGTCAGCAATTGTAGTCTTGCCTCCCGTAGTGGGGTCCTCGATGGTAGTGGCATCGCGCAACAGATGGCCGAGCAAGTCGAACGAGGGGAGAACAGGCGGAAGGCGTTTCAAGACATCCAGGTATGGCACAACGCCCGAGGCTGGTGGCTGGGAGAGTAATGCGACAAAGAGCGGATGGGCTATTGCAGGATTGTTGCCAATGATGGGTGCTAAATCGATGGCAGTGACCACTGGCGGGGAAACCAGTTTAGGGATCAGTGGCAGCAGAGTCTAGCATCATGTCTCAGCATTGCAAGGAAAGATTCGTATCAAGCAATGTGCGCCTTACTCGCTGTTCAGAAAGGGTGAGAACCCTGTCCCGGGCGGACAGAAGTAGATCCATCCCTTGTGAGAAAGCGGCTGTCTCTGCATCCTTCTCAGGAGAGACTTCGCTCTCCGGCTCAGGGTGCTTGTTACCGTCATTCAGGGCAAATACAACATTTGCTGAAGTTTTTTGACCACGTCTATAGCCAGGGGTCTCGGTCAGATATTCGAACGAGATAATCTTCATAACACTCACAAATCCGATACCACATCTTCATCAACGTTCAGATTCGCTGCACGTAACTGAGGCGGAACCGGTGACTTAGCCAGGTTACTAGGAGAGAAGGGAGCGATCTGTGGTTACGATCGTGTCGTTAGCCGCCACACCTTTACTCCGCGAAAGCCAAGGGGTATTTCACAATCACAGTACGTACATCACTTCCATCACCCCTTAGGATCTTCCATAGTACCCAAACCAACTGTTCGTTTTCGCTGATTCCACCTTCTTCGGCCACTTTGATGGCGTGTTCCTTCTCTTTGGTGAATGTCGCTAGTAGAGCTGACCGAAACGGATTCATGGCGATCGGATGGGGCGCATAGAGAAAGAACAGTATATACGACACGAGGATACGCTTTTCAACCTGGGAGAAACATCAGCGAATGGGTGGACGCGACGTGGAGAGAACTAACTTCTGCCGGAGAATCCAAGAGGGGGAACAGCACGTCGAGAGCCAACTGAAAACGCGCAATCGGCTGAACGAGCTGCGTGAAAGCCTGCGCCGCGGTCGAACACGGTAGAGAATAAGCTCTAGAGAGAAGATGGCTGACCGAGGCGTGAACTGGCAGCGCAGATGAATCCCCGGCAAAGATACCAGTGCTGCTGGCCTGTTTGCCCATCATCACTGGCAATGGATAGTAAGCAGTAGTCTGCATCATCATCTAACGGCACATAAGCATATCAGTACATGAACTTGGATCGATTGGAAGGTTTGGTTAGAGAGAAAGGTTGCGCGTCGTGGTCAACGACGAAGTCTACGAGCAGAGCACGTTCGAGCCGAAGCACGGTCCTAAATTGAATCCTAAATTGAAACAATAACGTTAATTGGTCCGGTTCGCGTGACCGTGTGGTTCGCTTCCACGCCGGTTGATCCGTTCCCACGGGTAACCTCCTTCACCCGGACAAGTTTTGAACGTTCCGTATTCAAACTGTTGAGGCTAATTTCAATGATAATCCAGCTCAAATGGGTGATCAGCCGACGTTGCGGTGGAGGCCGTCACACAGATATTATCTCAACCGCGATTTGCAATTATGGCAGAGCCTGAGGATACATCGAGTGCAACTGAGCCCTCCTCTCAGGTCCTTGCTCAGACTAGCACAACTTCTCACCACCTCCGAGTCCTATACCTCTCCCTCCTACACCGGCTTCCAATCAAAAAGTCGTCGGTACAAGTATCTGCTTGTGCAGGATGTAATATAATTCGTGTACATGTCTTGGTCATCGAAGAATAGGGTAGGCTTGAGCACCCCAAGAAGGTCGAAGGGGTGGAGTGTCAGCCTCGGTGCTACAGGAACGGAGGAACCGTCAACAGAACACATGCGATGGCGAGATGGTATCACGCACCTTGCGCACAACTAGGCAATGATGCAGCGGTTCTGGCCACCGCTACTGGATTCGTGTTCGACGGGAACCTGAGGCTCCTCCTCAGCGGGGACGATGGTAGCGAGATGAGTGAAAGCGTCCATGGCAAATGAGCTGAGAGGTGATCGCCTAGAGTGCTGAAGAACGTAGAGCACTAAGAGGAACGCGAGTGAGCGAGCGTAGAAGACGGAACTTCTGAGGGAAGATGCCCTCGATGGTGGCCCTTAAATACGAAGGCTCCGCAGCAGCTGGAGTAGAGATTACGCGTGCTCGGATGGGCCCAAGCATGCGCGTGAGCAGATACTAGAGGTCTCGGAAGTGAGATTTCCTAATCGTCGATCATCGCGAGAGGTTATTGTGAGTTCTTATTGTTTGAATCACGCCTTGGTCCGAAACTTGGATCTGTACGCCAAACCACGTTCATGCTGTCAATTTTCCAATTCTATTTCAACGACATATAGAGCCTAACCTTACCTGAATGAATGCACCAGAATACTCCAGTCGTTGCAGAATATAGCAAGGACGAGACGACGGCTGCATGAGACTTGTGCTCGCTGCGCGCATCATCAGGATGCACAAGGGCGTCCAGAGCAATACGCTGACACATTTGTCGCAGTGAGCACAACAATAAGGGGAGTACCTTCAAGGAACAACTCGGTGATTGAGTCCCGAGTGTGGATCTTCATGGGTGTCCGCGCTGATATGTCATATACAAACGCACAATAGGGAGATCGATCTTGTTCCGATTTGTTTTTTGTTACCACTCGATTGCAATCAGGAAAACCGCGTCGTTTTCCGCGTCTTCATGCTTGCTCTATGGTCATTAGGTGCAATTCAATGCAACTCGATGCAAGCACGTACATTTTGTGAAGCTCGACTCACCGGAGAGATTCCGAGAGAGGAAGTGACTCATCCTCAATGAATTCGATATTTGAGAAGTGATCTCGGGGGCCGGGAATATGACAACAAATCTGAAGACAAATCAGACAACGGCTTCACAACATAACAAGGACTCACAATTGTGCCCAGAGTACTAGTGTAATGCTTTATACGCGAGAATTAGCCTCAATGAAAACGAATACAAACGCGGCCCTCGCAAGTCGCCCTATGATCCCGTAAATGTGTACTCACCTGCGACTCACTCACCACATACTTATATCTCAAAGTAACTAATGCTCAGACCCTCCGGCCTTCACTGGATTACAGGAGCGAGCCTCAAGTCCATGACTCGACAACTCTGCATATGCTAAGATATCTTCCAAGAATGTATGGATCGATACTTGCCAAATTCATAATTCTTTGTCTCGATGCCAACAACTGGCTCATGAAATTACGGTTCAACATTGGTCAACAGGAAAGGATTTTGGTTCGTGACCATTCGTCCTTTGGATGAGATTTGTCTTCTGGATGAGCGTGTCGGCGTGGTCTACAGTCTACTGAACGTTGTCGTCGATCAATTTACGTAACCCATTTTACAGCGCCTCGTTTGATTTTGGCGATAAGATGTTTGACGGTAACCACAACATACTCTCGTGCACACCGTATTTGTGTCCCAGCAAACCCTCTTCCTGGCTCCAGTACACAGGGCATCTCAACTATGTATGTTGAGTGATTGTTAGGGAAATTATACTGATAGGACGCCCTTCTTCGAATCTTCAATGTAATAACTATCACGACGCATCATCAGCTGCTGCGTAACGGAAGAGCTGGCGAATATGGGTTCACAGAGATCGTTACATAGGCATTTGTGACCCCATCCGCTTTGCCGTTCGAACACCGCATGCTTTTGCATCGCCCCCGTCTAGGTATGATCAGGAGTTAATCCGAAGACACTGACCACGATGCAATGTATTGCTAGTCTTGGACGTAACCCTCTGTTTCCTGTTTCCCTCCCTCCGCCGTTCATCGAGTACCTTACTGCCTGCATGCAGGCATCTCTTCGCATGATGATTCGCTCAGGGTACCATGTGCAATCACCATTGCAATGTTTCAACATCCCTGCAGCCCAGCAATCTCACGAATCATGATGGTTCTACCCATGGTGACCATGAGGAGACCCTGCGAAGGCAGGGTGGGCAAAGATGTGAAGGACCCTAAGTCTTCTCGGCGACAGGACGCAATTGACATCCAATCAACTACTTGCCCGTTACTCCCATATTGGCATCGGTGCTGAACATTACCGTAGGAAGTTAACATGTTGTCCATATGTCCTGGAACGGTCGAGCGGTATGACAATGTGAGGTGAGCACTGTCAATGTTGAACTATACTCAACGCCACTAGAACCTCCAGGTAGTGAGTCGCTATAGGCACAGCATAGTCCATCATTGGGCGATAGCCCACTACCTCCGGCGCAATGACAGAACATGTGTGTTGCAGCTCGATTCCCAATGACAGGAAGCAACGACCCTGCAGAATCTGATGGCCTGTCATCCAACGGTGCGCGTTACACACTGCACCACGAGCCACTGCATTCTGTCCATCAAGGTGCAGTATGGACATATCCTGTGAATCCCTGAAGGATAGGTCTTGGCGAAGGATCACCGCCTGTATAAGTACTCGTATAGGTAATTCTCTCAATCCCCCAGCAGTCTCCCTTCTCGCATTTACAGGTCTCGGAGCTGGTTTGTAAGTACTCTATCTCTATTCGGATGCGCATGGACCCATACTGAACAACAACTCTACGCTAGCCTTGACTTAACGTTATTTGATTCGTTACGACACTTCTTACGACACCGTCACGTGCATGCTATTGTTCACCCTTCGCCTAACGAAGTGATTATTTGAACAAGCCGTCCTTCCTCATACCTTTTCACCTCCACCCTGCACCATGCGCTCCTCAGCCGTTCTTGCCATTGCCCTCACCTCGGTCGCCAGCCCCGTCTTTGCTGCACCCGCTTCCGCTATCCAGTGGGTACTCATGGTTCTTACGTTATTCAGCTACTCGAGTCCTCACTGACGATTTATATCAGTTTCGCCAGAGATACTGATGAGAGCGCCGCATTGAACTGGAAAGATGTGAAAGACTTCGGTCACAGTGTTGTCTTCCCGCTTCTGGAGCACGAGAGGCGAGATGTCCCTGCAGGTGCGAGCAGCGCCATATCCTCCCAGGTCACTCCTCAAGTCTCTGGGGATGAAAGTGGCGCTTTGTCCTGGGACGAGTTTAAGGATGGCACCAAGAAGGTTTGGGATAAGGTCGAGCCTGTTGCTCAGGCCATCGCTCCCATCACGGGAGCGGTAGCTCCCCTCATTCTCCGCGACGAGCAGGGTCAACTCTATGCCCGTGTTGATGACGAGAGCGGAGCCCTAGATTGGCAAGATGTCAAGGACTTCGGTCATAAGGTCGCCGATGGGTTCGACCACACCGTTAAAGCAATCACACCCCCTCTCCAGATTGTCGGAAACCTTGCCAAAGCCGCCCTTCCCTTCCTCGAGCATAAAGCTCGTGATGTGTCCGCGGATGAGAGTGGTGCGCTAAACTGGGACAACATCAAGAACGGTGCAGAGAGTCTCTGGAACGATATCAAGCCTGTCGTTCAGGCTGTCGCTCCCATCGCTGAAGCTGCCGCTCCTCTTGTACTCCGCGACGAGAAAGGGAAGCTATACGCTCGCGTTGACGATGAGAGCGGTGCTTTGAACTGGGACGACATCAAGAACGGTGCAGAAAAGGTCTGGGACGAGGTCAAGCCTGTTGCTCAGGCGGTCGCTCCCATCGCCGGAGCGGTTGCTCCCCTCATTCTCCGCGATGAGCAGGGGCAACTCTATGCCCGCGTTCATCACGTTGATGACGAGAGCGGGGCCCTGAGTTGGCAGGACGTCAAGGACGGTGCCAAGAAGGTCGCTGATGGGGTCACCCACACTGTTCAGGAGGTCACGCCAGCCATTGATGCCGCTGGATGGATCTACAAAGCCGCCAAACCCTTCCTGAACGAAGCTCGTGATACGCTTGTTCTCCGCCGCGACGAGAATGTCCCGTCTCGTGACGTCTCTGATGATGGCAGCGGCGCATTGAGTTGGGAGCAGTTCAAGGACGGCGCCGAGAAAGTTTGGAACAAGGTTGAACCTGTTGCTCAGGCCATCGCTCCCATCGCCGGAGCGGTTGCTCCCCTCATTCTCCGCGACGAACAGGGTCAACTCTATGCTCGCATTGATGACGAGAGCGGTGCTCTGAGCTGGCAAGATGTCAAGGATGATGCCAAGAAGGTTTGGGACAAGGTCGAGCCCATTGCTCAGACCGTCGCCCCTATAGCGGGAGCGATTGCTCCTCTCGTCCTTCGCGACGATACCAATCGCGAAGTGAAGGTCCAGGTTGTCTCCTCTCCCAGCATCAAGGCTCCCAACACTACCACGCCGGGAACCCACCAGCATTCTGCCGACGACCTCTAAAGTCACTGTTCACAGATCGCGTCGAGCGTCTCCTCCAGGCTCCTACGACCGCTCCATGTAGTCCCTCTCATTCAACATTCTTTGTTCAGGTTCGAGATGATACTTCTTTAAGGTTGGACAGGGTCATCGTATATCTGTGTAGCTTTACATTAGGATGGGTTACCAGTAAGCCAATAGTCAATTGACCACCCGGGCGGTACCCAAAACATCTATCGCTCGATTCAACGTTCGGGTCCGCGGCCCCAGGGTGGTTCATGTTCATTTCACTTAGTGGATCCGAATCGGGGTTAGCGCTTCCGGTTTCTTACTTCGCCTTGGCGCACTACGCCACAATTCACGCGTATCCTGCGCGTACATATCTGTTGTCATGTAAGTAAATGCCAAGAGATGTAAAATCTCACCTGCATGAACCGAATGCTCCTTCGATACTCAAACGTTCGTCGTGCTTGCTCTAGACATCTAGAGTCACGTGTCGGTCCGCACTGTTCAAGGCTATCTCCCAATATGGAAGGTATACTGAACGTTGCCGACGATCAATTGACGTAACCCGTCTTGGTACAGCCTCTTTTTGATCTTGTCGACAAGATGGTCAAGAATTGACGACTTCACTATTCGTTACACAGATGTTCTGAGGTACGAAGTTTGAACATATCGAACTACACGTACTCAACTGTTGACACCCTGCAATACAATTATCTCATCCTCTAGCAGAGAGCATTCCATATATCAAGTGATCACAAAGAACTTCATACCGATAAAGAGTCCCTTTCTTCGGGTCGTTGGTCTCAGATTTCACCACCGGATCACCCAGAACTCAATCTCCCGCATATGCCAGAGACCGAAGCACGCATGTGCCTTACTACTGTGACATTCTGCGAGCGCAATCTATCTGGGGACGCTACGCGGTTGACAACCAAGAAATTTTCTCCGACTCAGCCCCATATTGTAAGTATCGTTGCTCAACATAGGAAGTCAACGTTAAAGGTCGAGTCGTCGACCGGACCCGGAATAACCGAAACATGCTGTCGCACGCCGACTCGCACTGTCGCTACTCAACGCCACCAAGTGTAGGAAAAATGAGTCGTTATCAGCACAGCATACCCCATCATGAGACGATGCAGACTGCCCCCATGAGGCCCCATTCTGCTCCATCCAAGCTCCATTCCAGCAATGGAACATGTGCTCCGTACACATAATTCACGCGTCACCGCACCCCATCAAGAGTGGTATATGGACAAAACCTCTCAGCCGATCTTGGCATTGGATCATTGCCAGTATAAGTACTTCCCCTTCTCAGATTCCCCGACGGTCTTCCTCAGGTCTTCCTTCTCACATCAATAGGTCTCGGAGCTGGTTTGTGAGTGCCATCTCCTAATCCACAGATGGCCCATACTGAACAATACCTCTGCATTTTCATGCTAGCCTTGAGTCCACTACTGGCATTCTGACATTCGTTACGACATTTCTTACGACACCCTTCACATTCACACTACAGCTCTCCTCCCAGCTCAACTCAGTAGCCTCCTAACAGGCCGTCTTATTACTTACTCCTACACCTCCACACTCTACAATGCGCTCTTCAACCGTCCTTGCCATTGCTCTCACTTCTGTAACCAGTCCCGTCTTCGCCGCGCCTACCTCAGCTCGCTCTTTCCAGTGAGTAGCCACTGCCTGACGTATCTACCATGAGCCTCGCCGATGACATGGTTGCATCAGTTTCAGGGATAGCGATGAAGGCGCCGTCTTCAGCCCGACGGGTGTGAAGGACTTTGGTCACAGTGTCGATGTCGAGAATGGCTTCACTCATGCCATGGAAGACGTTTCGCCTACCATTCAGAGAACTTCGGGAACTGCTCGCACTGTATCCCCCTTGGTTGGACACGAGCGACGGGATGCCCCTGCAGGCGCGGGCAGCCCCGTTTCCTCCTCTTTCTCCTCCTCCGCTCCCCAGGCCTTCGGGCAGGAACATGATTCTCAATTCTGGGAAGAGTCCGAAGACGACACCAACGCGGTTTGGCACAAAGCCGATCCTATCGTCCAGCCCGTCAGCCCAACCGACGACACGGTTGCTCCCCTCGTTCGCGGTGCAACGGGACAGTCTTCTTCCCGCAATGACGACGAGAGCGGAGCCCTCAGTTGGCAAGATATCAAGGACTTTGGTCATGATTTCGTCGATGGAATTCACAACGTCACTCAGAAAATCCTGCCACCCATCCAGACCGCCGGAAACCTTTCCAGAGCCCTTGTTCCCTTCCTCGAGCGACCCCCACACCGCCGTCGTGATGTCTCTGCGGATGAGAGTGATGACGCTTTGAAGGATGATGCCAGGGAGAACCAGGAACAGGTCACTCCTGTCATCGCTATCTCCGAAACCGCTGCCCCCCGTGACCTCCGCGACGATGATAGCCAGATAGATCATGCTGATGACGAGAGCGAAGCTCTGAGTTGGCAAGACCTCGCGGCCGGCTTCAAGGACGTCGCAGAAGGCGTAATGCACACTGTTGGAAATGTCACGCCAGTGGTTGATGCTGCTGGCTGGATTTGGAAGGCCACCACAACGGTCATCGACCGTCCCAAATCCAAGGTTGAAACCCGTGATGTCTCTGTGGAGGAAAGAGTCGTCTTGGCCTCTCGGGAGAGTGAAGACGGCGTCGGAAAGGTCTGGGTCGAGGTCGAGCCCATTGCTCAGACCGTCGTACCGCAAACGGCGAACTGAGAGCTGTTGTGACCTCGGCCACTTCCTACACCACCAAGCTCGAACACTACCCCTCACCTCAGGCAAAGCGTCGCCTGCTCCCTCTTGCAAGCTCTGAACCGTGCGATAGTGTCGATTTAAGTGGCAACATGGAGATGGCAGAGGTAGTCCAAGTGTAGTACTCATTATGCTTAGTAACCCCAGGAAGTTGTAGTTGTACAGGTATTTTCGCCAAGTGCGTACGTTTCAGTTGTACAGTAGTGTAGTATGAAATTGAACGAGAACGATGAGAGGCTGACGGTTG
>JSYW01000605.1:0-17853 GCA_000787475.1 Lentinus polychrous | reverse complement strand
TAATGGAAATTCGGACCTGTGGCTCGTCACTCTAGCACGGTCATGTGATGCAAGCACTCGCGGCGTCACATGCACAGTGACGCGTTGCACGGGCGGCTATTCGCTTACACATGTTCTTTGATTACCCCCACCTGGACACGACGTTTTGTTCCCGTAGCTCGCGCTGCAGACACTGTTCTCATGATCGGCAGTAGAAGAGAGGTAATTGCAGATAGCGAAGATGAAAGAGATGCTCCAGGACCTAGTAACTTGAATGCAGGTAAGATCTACTCTGTGTTCATTCATAATCGACTGCAAGTCTCATAGCCGCATACAATAGTATCTTCTATTGAAAGTCCCAATTTCACGACGTTGCCGAACAGGCAATCCAATCACGCAGATACGACGAACATATCTGCGTTCACCAGCTCCGGAAACCCAATGTTATCCCAACCACCCATTGCTATCCTCTCATCTGCATCCGAGATCGCGAACGCGAGCAGTATACCTGATCCACAGGTTCCGACCAATATACTGAATCCTCCTCCCCTTCACAATGCACCACGAGGGAACTCTTCGACAATATCCAGCATACAACCTGCTAGCTCGTCCGATCAACAGAACCCCAATGCGCCGAAACCGAGACCAAAGCCACGACCTAAGATTCGACGTGCCCCAGTGGCTTCTGGCACTGACGTCCCATCAAGTATTAGCAACGGTACACCCGCTCAGCCACATAAGCCTGCTGCAGCAGATGAAACCATCCAGTCTACATCCTCTAGTCGGGCAGTGGCGCTCCCGAACGCCGATGAGAGCATCGACGCGTTTTCGCTTGGCATAGCTGAAAGCGCGAAGTTGCGTTCTCGAAAGGCCAAGCAGAAGGCGACCGCACACGCCGTTCCCGAACATGAAATTATCGAGCTGATGACATCTGAGGACGAACTTGCCCTCCCCCCTCCCCCACCCGCCAAGTCGAAGACGACTACAAAGAAGACAACGACGAAGAAGGCGTCTCCGAAGCGGAAGAAGACTAGCCATAAAGCTGTTGAACCAATTGTGGAGTCTACGCCTGCTATACCCTTCCCAGATCCGCTGGAGGACGGAGATACTAGCATAAGTCAAGGCTTACCTCCATCAGACCCACCCTTTCTGTCTTCTGCTGCAACTAATCCACCTCAGTCATCGCTCCCTGAGAAAGATCCCAATCCATCGCCACCATCTTCGCCCCTCCCCGTACCCTCTCGAAAGAGAAAACGAAATGTACCAGCGGCTTCCTTGTTGGACGACGAGGATGATCCCGCGCCACCCGTAGAGAAAACAGTAGGGCCTACAACATCCTATGATCAAATGCCTCCACCACCCCCGCCGCCTCAATTCTTCGCTTCGTCGTCCTCCTCTCTATCCGGCCCTGCACCGGAAACCCCCTCTTCTGCAACGACTAGTGGCTCCAAGAAACGGAAGCGGAATAGCAATGTTATCGACGGGGACGAATTGAATCTGGAGTTGAGCCCTCCGAAAACGAAGGCCAAGGGGCGTAAGAAGAAGACGCTGAATGATAGCGAGGAAGAGTGGGACGCCCATCCGCAGCCGACGAAGGCGAAGGCAAAGGCAAAGGCAACAACGACTGCTAAGGGGCGGGCGAAGAATCAGAGGGTGGTAGTGGAGCTGCCCGACAAGAGTCCGTCTAAGCAAGCGCAGTCGAAGAAGCCTTCGCCTAAGAAACCTGCACCTGCCATTGATTCTTCTGAGTTGTCTTCGTTGTCAGATCTTGAAGGCGGAGAGTCAGCTGAAAAGAACGGTACGAAGGCCGTAGCAGAGCCTGGAAACGGTTCTGGAAAGGGTCGCACGGATAAAGCTGCCAAAGCCGCCCGGGGGGCTAGTGCGAAGGCCAAGGGTAAACGGAAAGCAGTGGTCGCCTCGGATGACGAAGAAGAGGAACATATTGCCGCCCCGCCTTCGACACCTGCGCCTGCATTGCGAGGCAAAGGGAAGAAGGTGGCAGCTCAACCATCTTCGAGTCCTCCACAAGATGCAGCTTCAGAGCTCCACAAGGTACGAATCTATCTTTCGCAAAACGTTTGATCTCCTTTAAGCTAACTGATGTGCCACAGGAGAATGAGATTCCGAGCTCGCAGGAATCCTCGCAACTCCTTCCTGAGTTATCGCATCGACCACCACCTCCACCAGCAAGCACACCCAGGCCACCGTCTAACCGCTCCAGTTCAATCATTCCCAAGCAAAGCAACACCCCCATGTCCGAACTCATCCGCAAAGTGAACTCTCTCCCCGGTTCACCGTTCTCAGCAGCCGCACGTCCGACATATTCACCCTACGCCAAAGCCTCACGTAGTCTCCTGCGCAAGATTGCGCCGTTGCATCCTAATCGACGGACGCCGCCTCCACCACCACCTCGACCTCCACCGCCGAAGAAGTCGAAGAAGCAATTGGAGTTGGAGGAGAAATGGGAGATGGAACTTGAGGAGAGTGTGGAGGGTTGGTATTGTTTGTCTGAGGAAGAACGGGCTGCTTTAAGGAGAGCGAAGAGGGACGCCGAGTTGGGGTTTGAGGATTGAGTCAAGTTCGAAGTAAGCGATTTCTTTTGCTTGACGTTGACAGTGTTACTGCTTTTTGACCGGGATAGTTGGGAGATGGAATTATTGATAAGCGTAATACCTTGGATGGACGTACGCATGTGCTGTGTATCAGATGCATAAACTACTGTATAGACAAGAGATAATGAGTAGTGGAATGTGATTAATCATATTGGTATCGGTATATCGTTGACTATGTGAGTACGTGTTTACCTACGCTCCACCGTAATCACCGGCCTCAACCCAGTAGCCAAGTCCAGCAACTTCACCTTCACCGGCTCCCCAACAGGCGGTTTATCCATCCTACTCAGATTCGCCAACCTAGCCTTCATAGCAAGCTTGGGCAAGAAGACGTCAATCGAATAGCCATGGTCGATAGGATTGTGTGTCTGATTGCCCAGCGAGATCGCTTCCATAGATTGAAGTGGGTCCGGAGCGTCACCATGAACCTCCGGATGTTCCATCCATCGTTTGAGGAAATGTACAACCCAATTATGCATGTGGTGTTGTTCTATCCTCTTGAATTGTCCTTCTTTGCTCTGCAACTCCACCACGAACTCTTGTAACCATTGTTCATCGAACAACGGCGCCGAAGACGGGTTCAATAGTGCGTATTTGAGTTGCCAATGGGTGAGCAAGTCGGAATATCGTCGAAGAGGAGATGTAACGCGGACGTATCCCTCGCCTTCAGGGATGGCTAGTTGCCAATGTCCTAACGGCTTCAAGGTATACTCCGCAGCAGGGAAAACAGAGTCGGTCGCCAAGACGTCGATGAAGGGGACAAGTCCGAACTCTGTTCGCCTTGCCAGCAAGTCTTGAAGCACACTCTCTGAAGAAGCCAGTAGTTTGCCGCCAGAACGACGGATGGCAGGGATACCTCTGTCCCGGAAGAACCGTGATGCGACGCGACAGGCTCCTTTCATAGCTTCTGCTACCATTAGCCGGGAATCAAGACGGCCCAAGTTGGTATCGTCGATTTGGTAGGTGAGGGAGGGAAACCCTACTGAGAGCATCGGTGAGGAGGGGTGTGGACTTGGAGGAGGAGGTCGAGGGTTCATGATAATATGGGCTTTGGGCAAGAACGCGACAAATGCGTCTGTTCTTTGTCGCGCGCGGACAAGGTTGTGAGCGACTTTGAATAGGGTACGGAGGTCGTCGAGAGATGAGGAAGGGACCGATGTAGGATCAGCTTTGGTCGATACGTTGGGTTCGAAAGGTCGACTGGCAGGTTCAACTGCGACGCCTAGTGCGGCATTGACAGAGTCATAATTCAAAACCTGAACGTTCCGTATGATACCTGGCCGAATACGATAGTTCGTGATCTCGCCCTCGGGATCGACTTTGAAACTGAACGTCATCGTCTTGTTTGTCGGCTGACTGCCAAGACTACATTGCTTGAATGCTTCCTGGTATAACAGAGGAATGGAACGATCGACGAGGTAAATCGTTGTGAGCTGTCTCTGGGCAGTCTGGGCGATATTGTGTGTTGGGGGAAGAACAGACGTCGGGTCGGCGATGTGAACATGAACCCAGTATGAACCGGGTTCAGACGGGATTGACTCGACGGACAATCCGTCATCCAGCTCTTCCGCACTGGCATCGTCAATGACGTACACCGGCATTTGACCAAAGTCGTGGCGAATGGACTCGACGACGTCTCCTCGATAGAAGTCGCCTGGACCTAGTGCTCGGAGTGACCCTTCGTTGGTTTTAGTCATGATGGGAAGCTTCTGCTCTGAGCCTCTCTGTTGGAGGAAATGAAACTGACGATCTCGACTGTTCGGATCGTCCCATCGAGCGAGCACTCCCAAATCGACCAGGAATGTATTGACAGTCTCGTCTGTGATGGCGCCGTTGTGACCAAAGGGGAGTTCCAAAAGGGTACCGTCGGGGTCCGAGTAGACAGCTTTTTTCATGATGTACGCAGCGGGTACGAGGTATGGATCCTTTTGGTTACTCCGAGTGGATCGGAGGAATGCGTGAAGGAAGTGTATGATAGACAACTCTGTTGGGGTGAACTCGACCTCCGGCACAGGGAGCATCGTTGGGGGCTCCAACTGCTTTCCCTTTGCGAGCTCGCGGTTCCGTTTGATGATGTTCCGGGCCTTGTCAAGGAAGGCAGTCAACTGGGGATCTTTGTTATTGATGAGGTCGTTAACAAGCGTCAGATCTCTAAGTTCCACCTGCGGCCGAACCCAGTAGAAATGCGTTCGCGCGAAATCTGCAGCGCCCGCGACGAATTCTTTGGACCGCCGCATGATATGCTTGTGGACAGCAAGCAAGGTGATTGCATTGTTTCGTGCGCCCGGCTCAACCCAATCTGCAACTTCAGAGAGGGTAGTGTATCCCCAATCGTACAAGCCATGGGACCTGAATCTTTGATAGACTCCAGTCATACGAGCCGCAATACGATTGTACTCGGCCTCGATTTGCACTTCGAATTCTCGGATGCGTTTAAGCACCAGCACTCTCGCAGCGATCTCATGTTCATTCTGGGCCACTTCAGTTTGACCGCATCGCGTGACGAGTTCTTTGGTGACAGCGGAGGGAATGCTGTAATGAATGTCAAAAGGAAGATGGGCAAAGACTTCGCCGGTAGACGAGAGAGATATGATCTGTTGTTTGCCTCCTTGCAGTGTAGATCCAAGCACTACCACATGCTTTTCCAGGGTGTTTCTACATGACCATGTCAATCACTCAGATTCCGACAAGAAGGGAGGAACATCCATAAGCGCATACCTGCGAATCTCAACAAACGTCCCAGGTTGTACCGACGACAGCGCAAGACCATTTTCCGGATCCATAACACCTTCCCGCTCCACTTCTTGGTCGGCGAGGAACATGGCTTTCTCCTGCGAAGGCACAGTTGAAGCATTATGTGACCGAATAGCCGTCTCCAAATCCCTCTCCTCTCCTGCTTTGGAAGTAGGACGTTTCCATCCCTTGACAGCTTTACCCGGCTTCGAGTTGGCTTCTCCAGCTTGTTTGATCATAAACTTGGTGAAGGTGCGCGCGACATCGAACTCCGGGTCTGTCTTCTTGTCGGGGTACTTTGGGAAGCGTTTATATTTTGTCGGCTTCGACCGTGACGGCCCTGCTGCTGGTGGGTTAGAAGGTGCTGTAGAGTAGCATCTTCTTGGCAGTGCTGTCGTTTCAGCGAGACATTGAAGGCTACGACGATGCATCCAGGGCCAGCGAGAGACACTCCCGAACTCGAGTGTAAGTAGAAGGTTAGCTTGCTCGTAACCTAAGTACTACAGCAGTCAGTGCAGTGTCTTTGCGCTGAAATTGGCACTGCACTGCTGACGTCAGCAACCATGCGCTCAGAAAGGAAAGAGTGATCGAGAGTTCGGAAGTCTAATTCCAGAGCTCTGACCTCCTCCATCTTCATCTTGAACCTGTCCTCCCCTCATCACCGGCACCCTTTACCATGTTCAAGCGCGTCGCAAAGCGGATACGAAGAAAGGAGAAAGAGGAAGAGCTGGGTCTAACGGGGGATCTCAAGGAAGAGCTCGGGCTGGCCCTAACGGACTCGGACGAAAGTGAGTCAAGTTCGGGTGAAGAAGTGTCTTCAGACGACGAGGATGATTCGAGCGATGAGAGAGGAAGTGTACCTGAAGAGGGTAGCGAGGAAGAGGAAGAAGGAGAGGAGGAGATTGGGGGAGAGGATACTGAGATGGTAGATGCGGCTGAGGAAGAGGGAGGAGTCTCCGCAAGCGAAAATGAAGAAGAGGATGAAGAAGAGGATGCAGACGCAGAACGCGACATGCCCTCGATATCGGTTCTACAAGTCATGACAGACCCTATATATGTCGTCTCCCTCGACCCCGCGTGGAAAGCCTGTGCAGTCTGCCCGGGAAAGCTTCTCAAGAACCCAAAAATGGTCGAAGTACATAAGGCCTCGAAGGTATGTTACTCCAAAAGATCTAGATCTTAGCTGGGATGAATAATCTCGAAGGTTATAGGCACATTACCGTCGGTTTACTCGCTTCGTTGATTTTGCGGGAGACGCAGACCCTGAGACAGACGTACGCGAGTTCTACGAGTTGCTGAACGCGGAGGATAAGGCGAAAAGTAAGCCGAAGGCAGCTCCGGAGGGTAAGACGTCCAAACGAGCGGAGAAAAGAGTACGCTCGTTTCTGCAATTATATTTTGCTCAATCACTCATTACATTCGAATCGCGGGTGTAGAAGGCAAAAATCCTAGCCCTTAAGGAGAGGCGGAAGAAAGCTAAGGAGGCGAAGGCGAAAGGGATTCAGTACAAGGAACGAAAGAAGGAGAAAGCCGCCGAAAAAGCTGCTGCCTCTGCTGCAGAAAAGGAGGCCAAACCTTCAGATTCTAAGGAGGGAGAAAAGGAGGGAAAGCGCGCCCAACCCTCGAAAGCTGAGGATGGCAGTGAAACAGTCTCGGAGAGGCCGAAGAAGAAACGCAAAGTCACAGATGAGTCGAAGGCAGCAGATGCCTCCGCTTCCACTTCCACTACGAATTCTATTCCGAGTGTACCGGATGCGGAGGAACCGAAACCCAAAGCGAAGAGGGCAAAAAAGGCCCAAGCAGCAATAGCAGCAGCAGCACCAACACGTTCGGAACCCTCCTCTACCGCACATCCACCAGCCGACTCAACTTCTTCCAATTCAAAGCCCGGACCTTCGCCGTCGAAATCGCACAAGGACAAAAAGTCTTCCACGAAGAAAACAAAACCAAATCCGCTGGCGGAGTCGGAAGCCAGTGGCAACCATGCCGTTCCTCCACCTCCACCTCCGACCCACGATTCTTCAAAGTTGAAACCGAGTTTGAACGGGAAGACGGAAGATGGCGGGAGGAAGAAAGATAAGAAGGATAAAAACCAGAAGCAGGTTAACGAACTTGGTGGCACCATTGCGAAGAAGACGAAGGCCGATACTCCGTCTTCGCACTCCAAGTCGAGTTCTCCCCCGAAACGGCAACCTTCGTCGTCGTCGTCGTCAGCGAAGAATCGGAAACGCAAGGCAGATGCCTGAGGCTTGAGGTTCAAGTCGTAGTGTTGGAGCCTCGTCACATCTTCCTTTGTGCGAATATATTCCCCTGGCCATTTAAACCTCCTTTTGAAGCTGTTTGGTATGATCTTGGTTCGATAGGAGTGAAAAGATGAGTCCATTTGGAAGAAGAAAAAGGATGATTACTGGAAAGGTTTGAACTAGGTACGTAGAAATGATGAACAACCAGCAAACCAAGTCTACCGCCATCTGTGTATGACGACGACGACATAGTAACATAAAGACTCCCGAGAATCCCAGCATAACATGCTCAAGACTCATTGCAACCTCTGCAACACCTTATCCGTCATCTCAATTACCTGATGAATATCCGGTCGTTGCTGAGGATCAGGTTTAAGCATCGCGTCAATCAAGTCTCTCAGTCCCTGCGAGTACTCCGAATTGGGATGCTTGTATTGCGCGTTCATGACGGCCATAGCTATCGACCCGCCTTGTTCCGTCGTTTGAGTGTTTTCGAAGGGAGAGTGGGAGTAAGCGAGGGCATAGAGTGTGCATCCTAGAGACTACTCCGAACGTTTCATAGTCAATTTCTATAAGAAAGGAGAGGAATTTTGAGAAGTAAAAGACGTACCCAGATATCAACTTTCTCATCCAACGTTACCCCCGTCTTGACATCGAACAATTCAGGAGCGCGATAGGCCATGGTGCTTTGCTCCGCTGCGATATCTTGCTGGAGTAAGGCCTGAGAGCGGTTCTCAATCTTGATTCTTGCTTTCGTCGCGCTACCAAAGTCCATGAGGATAGGACTCCCGTCGTCTGCGATCATCACGTTCCTGCAACAGGTTTGAATATATTCCAGTGGACACTCATGCTATGAGACGTGAACATACCCAGGTTTGAGATCACGATGTGCATACGGTACCACCGCAGTCTCACCCGCATGGCCATTGGCAGCAGCTTCATCCTTCTGAATCCTCGCAAGTTCCTCATCGCCATCGAATATGGGTTCGTTCTCGGATATAGTGCTCTGTCCATACCCACTGCGTCCTTTCCCCTTCGCACCACCACCACTTCCACCACTTGGAGCACCAGCACCGTACGAATACCCACCTTCGCCATCTCCTTCAGGTTGAGGGAACATCCCATTTCCGTCCTCGTCGTCGTCATCATCATCATCATCGTGAACTTGGTGACGAGGGTTGAGACGTTCGCGAGAACCGGAAAGTCTTCGTTGATGATCGAGGGTAATGTGCTGCGTCCTTCCTCGTGACGAGGACGGCGCCGGTCCTGATGACAACGCTGCGTTGTTAGCAATGGGTGCGCGGTAGTCGTGCATGGCTCGAACGGCTTCGCATGTGCCTTTGAAGAGTTGGAGCATTTCGCGTTCGGGGAAGTGGGTGTTGTTGATTAGGTTGTGGTTGATTGCGTCTTGGAGGTTTCCCCGCTGTACGTAGAGTGAGGAGGAAGTACATAGATGGATTGGGAAATGGAAATGACATACCTTGTAGAGAGGGAGGAAGAGGTAGACGATTTGACCATCTCCTGAAGGGTCTTGTACAACGGCGGAGTCCTGTCAGGCATTGAGTCCCCCGTGTCAATATTTTATGTATGTTGTCCATACCAGTATTCTGATGATGTTGGGGTGTCTGGGAAGTCATGAGATATAAGCACCCATTAGCGAATAGACATGGTTCACTGCATACTTGAATCTCCTATAGGCTTCAACTTCGCGCATGGCTTGCCTTACATCTTCGCTTCCGCTTGGACAACGAATCTTCTTCAAGGCAAATTGTCTCTAATTCCAATGTGTCATGAAGTTGAGTGTATTGAGAGCTAGTCAAATACATACACCGCTGTGCTCATCCTGCGCAAGGTACACGAACGAGAAGCCACCTTCACCAAGGACCTTGATGATTTTGACTACACATACGAAAGGTTAGCTACAATTCAGACGATCCAACCAACTCGATAAAGGTCGAATAATACTAACATGTCCGTCCATTGATCTTGACCTTTGCGGATTCCTGACATATGCAAGAGGACAGCGCCCAAAAGGCATCTTTCGCCTGGTACTTCAGGCTTTCGAGAGCATGGAGAAGTTGGGGTGGTAACGACATGATAAGTTAGAGAGAAAGAGAAAGGAACGAAGAAGGGAACTACTGCCAGTGTGTGCAGTGTGTAGTACTGCCAGCAGCGGTGTGAGTTTCAGAATACCAATTGAACGCTGTGCGCATCCTTATTTGGCAACGCCCAAGTAAGACTCGGTGGTAACGGCCGTTTCAACGCTAAACTTCGTTCCAACTCGATCGCGTATGTCGAGCACAATAAAGCAGAGAAGAAACATATCCTGGGTTCCTCCTGGCTGGCCTCGAGAAAGCCCAGAGGATGGCTCGAATTGTGAAGATGCACAAGGGCCATTCATGATTTCGGCAATGCCTGCTTACGTAACAGGCCCTGCATAGAAGAAATCGTTCGATGTTTCCCAAATTCGGGACCTACAAAAAGTCCACGCGCCTGGTGGCCAGGACTCCCACCCGCGCTCCCATCTCGCCCACGTCGGCTCAAACGTCGAGCTCGCAATCCGTCTCAACGAAGATGGCGTTCCCCGACGGTGTTCACGCCGCCCTCGCTGGCTATGTTGACCAGGCAAAGCACTATGTCCAGACCACGCCGACCCACCAGTTGGTCTTGCTTGCATTGGTCAACTTGCCGATCATCTCTATCGTCCTCAATGTCCTGTACCAGATGGTCAGTCGCGACTTTTGTTTTTCTGTTCATCTGTGTACTTAAGTGCATGCTGTAGCTTCCGCGCGACAAGTCAAAGCCGCCTCTGGTCTGGCATTTGATCCCCTTCTTTGGTTCTGCAGCTGGGTACGGCCAGGATCCCATCAAGTTCTTCCTTGAGTGTCGTGAAAAGGTACCATGACTGCGAAAACTGGCGCGACACGAACTGACGTAACCTCATAGTATGGCAACGTGTTCACGTTTGTTCTTCTGGGCCGTCGCGTGACAGTCGCGCTCGGTCCCGGTGGTAACAACTTCATCATGGGAGGCAAGCACACTGTCATGTCTGCCGAGGAGGCCTACACAGTATGTCCATCTCTACTCAATCTCAAAACACGGCGTTCACATTGCGATTAGCACTTGACCACACCCATTTTCGGCAAGGGTGTCGTGTATGACTGCCCCAACGAGATGCTCATGGAGCAGAAGAAGTTTGTCAAGTTCGGTCTCCGTAACGAGAACTTCCGCCACTATGTCGGCATGATTGAGGACGAAGTCATTCAGTTCATGAAGAATGACCCCTCCTTCCGCATCTTCCAAATGAACGACATCAACGAATGGGGCTCTTTCGATGTTCTCAATGTCATGTCTGAGATTACCATCTTGACTGCCTCCAGGACGCTCCAGGGTAAGGAGATCAGGCAGGCTATCGACAAGAGCTATGCTCAGGTCTACTCGGATCTTGATGGCGGCTTCACCCCCTTGCACTGGCTTTTCCCCAACCTCCCTCTTCCCAGTTACCGTAAGCGTGATGCTGCGCACAAGAAGATGAGCGACTTCTACGTCGAGATCATCCGCAAGCGCAGGGAGACGGGTAACAACGTGAGTTTCTGCTTTGTCGTATTTCTACATTCGACTTGATGCTCACCAATGATTCACAGGAGGAAGTTGATATGATCGCTTCTTTGCTTGACCAGAAGTACCGCAACGGCAGGCCTTTGTCTGACGAGGAAATCGCACACATTCTCATTGCACTTCTCATGGCTGGGCAACACACGAGCGCGGCTACCGGTTCTTGGACTCTCCTCCATCTGGCCGACAAGCCTGAGGTCGCGTAAGTTCCCCAAACGTCACTTCGCCTGCACCCATTTCTCACTGTTTTTACTTACTTCAAACCTCAGCGAGGCACTATACCAAGAGCAAGTCAAGCACTTCCGCAACGCCGACGGCACCTGGCGCGCGATGCAATACGAAGAGATCAAGCAACTCCCCGTCCTCGACTCGGTCATTCGCGAAACCTTGCGTATTCACCCTCCCATCCACTCCATCATGCGTTACGTCCGCCAGTCCATCCCCGTTCCCCAAACCCTCGCCGCTCCCTCCGAAGACGGGACATACATTGTCCCCGAAGGCGATTACGTCATGTCCTCCGCGGCCGTGTCCCAAGTGGATCCTTTGCTTTGGAAGAACTCGTTTGAATGGGACCCGACGAGGTGGAACGATCCCGAGGGCGTTGCTGCTCAGGCTTACAAGCAGTATGATGATGATAATGGGCAAAAAGTCGATTTCGGGTTTGGGTTGGTGAGCAAGGGAACTGAGAGTCCGTATCAACCGTTTGGTGCTGGTAGGCATCGGTGCATTGGTGAACAGGTGCGGTTGTTTTTCCTCTATTTCGCTGTCTGTTGGAATGCATGAGCCTGATTATGGTTCTTTCTTGTAGTTCGCGTACCTCCAATTGGGCACCGTCGTCGCTACGATCATCCGTAGAGTCGAACTTCGCCTCGAAGGTCCCGTCCCGGCGCCAAACTACCAGACAATGATCACACTTCCCAAGAAGCCTCGTAACATTCTTTACAGGAGGAGGGAGTTTGACCGCGACTAGATGTCTTCTGTCTACTCCCTGTTGCTGTGTGTTCGCCTTAGGATGTGAAAATCGCTCGAGGGCGAAGAGACTATCTATCTCTTACACTTTATTGCTTCAATCTTTCGAGTTTGTGTTGATACCCTAGAAAGTAAATACTATTAGGACTAATGATGACGGGCGGTGTGGCGTCGATATTATTTGGTACGAAGACAGTGCACATAAGTCTGAATGTGAGGTTGAGATAGTGGTGCTATGACGTTCTACTCAACTCCAAATCAAGCTGACTTATGCTCCTGTATAGACGCGAGAATGGGTTCAAGTTCCTCATATTCTTTCGACGCACTGCTAGGGAGTCGAAGGGCCCACTGATGTCCTTACAAGAGCTCCAAGCTCTCTATACGAGAGCTGCGAGAGAACGAGATGAAGCGTTCGAAGGCTCCAGGCGGAGGCACGAATACGAATACATTCAAGCTGAAAACGCTCGTTGGAAGCTCGAACATGCACGAGACGAGCTGTTCGATACGTTCCTAGCTGGGATTCGGGAGACCTTCATGAAGAGCCAGGAGTCGCGCATGTTGGCGTATCGGGAGATGGAGGCGAAGCATGATGAGGTGAATCGTCGTAATGAGGATAGACGGAATAATCTCTTCAAAGAGGCGCAGTCGAAGCGTGAAATCGAGTTCCGCAGTGCACATCATGAGGATCGAGCAGATCAGAGCGACTGGTATTCGAGTAGGAGGTTACAGCTCTTCAGGAAGGGCAGGAAGCGTCGGGATGAGGCTTATGAAGCGTTGTTCCAGAGCACGTCTTCGATGTTCGAGAATGTGAGAAGGGAGGCGGAAGAAAGCTTCTATAAAGCACGGGATCTTCGAGCAGAAACCGTGCAGAATTGTTTGGTGCCTTCATCATTCAAGTTTCATCTGACTCAGGCGAAACTCATTCTGTTCCAAAGGATGCTCGTCATTCGCAAGGCGTTGAGTAAGTACATTGAATCATGCCAATCATATAAATGCACTGAAACGTACAATGATCGTATTAGTATGCCAGCTTCCGGAAAGGTAAGCTGCTAGCTCGTCTTCCAGCGTATGCTACGTTATCAACCAAGTTGTCAACGTAGACCGAAAAAGTAGTGACATCCGTGCACTCAGAACCAATGAAGCCTGAAGTGAATAGTACGTTACCACTTTTGTGAAGCACTACACGTTCGCTCTTGACTTGTAGTATGTCTGCCAAGCTCCTATAGTAGTTGTTCCTCCCTCACCTGAACGAGTATCGTGGGTTCCCAACCGTCCGCGTACCTATCCTAGTAATTTCGTGATAGAGCCCCCCCCCCCCCCCCCCCTCCATGCACCACGTTCGGTGTTATCTGCGTCATCCGCTTCGTCGCAATCGTGGGCTCCTGAGGACCGGCATTCGAGTCAAAGACGAGCCTTACAGCTCTTCACAAGGACCTGGAGTCCTTTTTGGCCCGACTTATACAACGCTTGCCGGTGATCGTCCTTCTTCGCGATCTCAGGTAGAATCCGGAGGGGGAGACATCCAAGCCGAACCTTCTATCTCGCGACCAGAGGTGATGCGCGCCACTCGCACTTCTCCACCTATCCCCACGACAGAACATCCTTCGCCACCCCACGGCAATCTGCCAGGCCAGAATGCTCACAGAGGTAGTCGTCCAAGCAGAAACTTCAGACGCGATGAGGTCGACGCATCGGAGTCGAACTCAGAACAGACTGTGGATTGGCTTGTCGACTTTATGAACTTCCAACACGGTTTGTTCATGGAGTCGGAGCAGGAACGCCAGTTCCGCCTTGCAGAGGATATGAAGCAATGGGCTCACTCATTCCGACTGGCCGAGGAGCAACGCGACGGACGGGTCGCACAGAGAAGGGCTCTGTTTGATGAGCTCGAGCAGGAGTTGGAGAACAACCTCTTCACGTCGGCGAATACTCGCTTCAAACAGCAGTTCACGCGGAAGGAAGACGCGAGGAAATCCCTGGACAAGAAACGGGTGGATGAGATCACTGCAGCCCAAAAATCGTTTCCAAACGACCTTCTTGCGTTCCCAATCTTGGTATCGTGCCGAGCTTGATGCTGCTACTCAGGTGAAAGGGATCATATGCAATACCATGAAATGCGGGTGAAGCATTTTATTATGAAAGCGACCGCCGCCCTTGACGATTTGCGTATACATTCCGCGAGACTCTTCACAGACGAGAGGGAGAAATATGCGAGACAACTAGGCGTCTTTCAAGCAAGTCCAAGACCAACATCGCCATTCTGTCAGGTGGACAGTCGTCGCTCATCTCTTTCCTCTCCGACCTCTAGCGTGGCTCCGCATCCAGTCGCACATGAATCTATGATCTATCCTCCGGGCACGGTAAATGGTCTGCCAAACGTTGGGACCGCGCCAGCCCCAAGCTACGACATGCCACCTAATATTCCTTTGCCACAATGGAGTAGGGTTGGTCACAGTCACAGGAGGACGACGAGGACCGAACGCACTGCGTCTCGTGAACGTGACGGGAAGCCGGAACCGGAGTCAATCTTTGTGAGTTGAAGATGGTCACGCTGTTCATGCACACCGCCGGTTTCTGACGCGAGGGTGCTAGATACCTCAAACCTTGTTCCAGACCAAAGGTCTCACATCCAATTTGCCCACACCCGGAACTCACGAAAAAGTACCAAGTCAGTCGAAGCAAAGCAGGTCGTTCAGCCGTCGTCCAGGCCTTGACCAGTTGGCTGAACAAAAGCATCAGTTCGAGATGGTCGCGCAGCGACGAGATGCGGAAGTGGAGTCTCTGCTACGAAAACAGCAGGAGGTATTTGCCGTCAAGGAAACACGTCGTCAGCATGAACTTCTGGAAGCCCAGAAATCGATGCAAGGCTCTGCGTCCGCGCGCGAACGGAGCCAGGCTCAGAGTTCTTTGGAGCTGCTGCATACTCACGACAACTTGTTTGAGGAAGGAGAAGAGGGGAGAGAGAACGACTTCCTCGTTGGAGAGCGTGAACGCGAGGAGCAGTTCAAGCAATCGCAAAATAGCCGGGATGCAGCATTCCACGGATTACAGTCTCGTCTGCAGGTCGAGGCTTATCAGGGCGAGGTTCAGAGGGAAAAGGGATTAATCACTTGGCAGATGTTAACGGAGCAGGATGTTAGAGATAAAATCAGAGCGTGGAATGTGAGGTTCATGGAGGACGAGAAGCTGAGAAGAGAGGTCTTCAATAAGTTGCTCGAAATCGCGACTGGGAGGTACAATCGTGTAGTTGATTGGCAAGTGCTTGGCCTGGGACTCAAAAGAGCCGACTGGAACAGAGCGAGAGTACCGTCCTAAGCGGACGAGTTAACAAGTATCGGACAACACTGCTTTTCGCACATGAAGATGTTGCGTATCCGTCTTTCTTCTCGCAATCGGACAATGTTGGAGAGCTAAACTTCAATTTCAAAGGGCAAGAGTCTTCCCTGTGTACTTTACAGATATCCGATGCACACAATGTATTTAACAGAGAATGTATCAGTCGTCATCAGCCCGATATACCCAAAGCACATCTTCATGCTCTTTGTGCTCATAACCCTCGTCATGATCTGCAGCCCACGACCGAACACGTTCCTCGTCAGACTGTGGACCCGCCGCCGTGATCTTTCGGCCCCTCAGATGCACCGTCAAGCAAGAATTGTCGCTACATGTCTCCTGCGTAAGCACCCACTCCAATGGACTTCTAGGAGGAGAGATCTTCTGCTGAATAAAGTCGACAAATGCATATATCTCATCCTGGAACAATGGAACCGATATGGTACTTGTATGAGTACTCCAAGTGGTCAACACACTAGTGCAACGTGACGTACCGCAATCGGGGACACGGAATCTTGAAAGGATTCAGGCTTCGGCATGTACGAATTCGGGACAACATCGAAGATAGTTAATTCCGCATGGAGATTGACGATATGTGAGAAGTCACATTTCTTGATAATATCGAGAAAGTCGCAGAATTGATCCCGGGAGAAAGCAGCTTCGAAGGACAGCGACTCGACTTGCGATGTTCTGTTCATGACTTCGACGAAGCGAGGCGCGTCATGAAGAAAGAACGTAGACAATATGTCCATATGACGGACTACACAAGACAAGCCAAGCCCATACACATAGTTAAGGTCTCCGATGAGCTTATCCAATGTCGGCCACCCTTTGACTGCGAGGTTCCGGTTGCATTGGTTAGGCCGATACCTATCCATCTCCACGTGGTCATACATTTCCAGCACTTTGATATTTGGGAACACATGGACGAGCCAAGCAAGATCCAATTTGCACCAAGAGAATTCTTCTATAATGAGACGAGCGACTTGGGGGCAGGGTTGCCATGATTTATCGAGCATTAGGCCTGGATCTCGGGATGTGAGACGGAGGTCCCGGATGGTCTGGCGGAACGGTGCTACCATGGACGGCAACAGCGGGCCCGAAGAGATGAGTTCCAAAGTTGTCAATGCAGGAAGCTTCATATCTTGAAGATACCGACTCATTGGCAACGACATTTCCGCGTTCACTGATGACACATATAGGTCGTCCAGTGACGTCTTCTGGCCGGAGCAGAAACTGGCATGAAACTCGGGGCATATCCCTGCTATATGCATGTAGACTTCCGGTTCCAAGCCGAGGGATCTTATGTTTGGGCTGTTGGCCACGATGAGACCGAAATGTAGAAGGTATGTAGGGTCATGGCGTTGAATATTGCGGTGGTAGAATAGATTGAGAGCTCGCCAATGGTTGCAACGAGACGGGAAATCGACGGCCATGAATGCGCAAAAGGAGGAAAGAGTAGCGGGGGTATCTAGAGGGTTCAGGTATCCAGAGAATCGCGTCAGGAGGGGACGAATGCCTGCTTGGCGTAGGGAGTGGCACGTCGACATGACTGCAATCAGCGTCTTACTCTTGTTAATGAAGCGATCCAGGAGGTATGCTAAGACGTCGTAGTGTAACTTCCACTCTGGCTGTTCTACTCTGTGACGGATCATCTGAAGCGGATTTGCAGAACTAGAGGCGAGGTTACGGGTAAGAATACCGTCCTGACTATAGCTAGTGATCACATACCGGTACAACGCCTGTCCTGACATGTCTGAGCCAAGGCCTGTATGGTGGGTTTGCATTGTTGTATCGCAAGGAATCAGAGACGCGCTGATGGACACAAAGATGATGGTGAGAGAAGAAAGAGGTCTAAGGAGTGGCCGGGCATGAAGGACCTCTACATATACTTGTTACATCACGTGACCCTCCTGAGGCGCGAGACTCAGAGAGAATGCCTCTTGGAATCTTGCAGAGTTGAACTTTCAATAATGAATTGAGGTAAGCATATTGTATACTTGGCAATTCACCTTTGACAGGGGGGATTGGAATTGCGTGTCAAGAAAGGCACATCGCCTCCGAGTCGGAAGTCTACGATGATGATCACAGGACATCCGAGTGACCGAATCAAAGAATAGAGCATTCACAAATGGAAAAGACAAGAATTCCTCAGCCCTTAAGGTTCAAATATCACCATTGCTTTATGTTGGGAGCAAGTTAACGACATCCTGTTGCCGAGAATACCAGCGGACGGAGTTTACGCGTTCACGACTCGAGGTTCGGTTAGCACTGAGCAGTGACGAGGATGGGACTCATAGCACGATGTATGCGACTTTCACATGGTAAGAGATATGAGATCGGACAAGAGAGAGAGAGAGAGAAGATCT